>JAHWFP010189682.1:204198-253532 GCA_023313725.1 Lithobius niger | reverse complement strand
ACACTTATAACAATATGAACGCTGACAAGATAGCATAGAAACTGTAAAAGTATACCAATAAGTAACACTTACAACAATACTGTATCCGATTTATTGTCGAGTTTTATATCAATGAAAACGAAAAAAGTATGGTGATAACAATACTTCCAGTGGTACTAAACGAGCAACCATAAGCACGTTAGCCTAAAAAAGAGCCTTCCGCTATAATGCACTGCTGCGGGTATCAAGCGTATATGAAAGCGAATTTCCGAAAAAGCATTAAAAAAAGTAGTTAATCTGCACGAATTACCTGCAAATTTAGTTGATATATTGAATTCTGTGGTAGTCCTTCAACTTTCGTGCAGCAAGAACATGCATAGATCATTATCATCGTTTGGATTCCGCCAAAATGAAGCTCGCATTCAAAGTCCAGTGGTCTCAGGATCGTGCGCCAAAACTAAACGCGAGCAGCACTGTTCGGCTCTGTGAAATGGATGTAATTGCTCGGTATACCGAGATTGCCGATCATGCTCTGCTCGCCAAGAATCGGCTGGGCAGCTCGGTATCGGTACAGCCTTAGTGCTCAGTACAGACCTACAGATTAAGTATTTCCGGGTTCGTGCGACTCTTTGAAAACCTGAAAAGGCCGTTGAAAATAAAAATGAAGTACCAGTCTTGAAGTCTTGAATACGAAATCTTGAAAAGTGGTGTATGTATCAACAGGATGAACGGAACGGAGACGACTTGACTAGAATAATGCTGAAAAATTTAGTCCCGAAATTAGGCGAGTGTGTAGCCTATATTATACACAATAGTGTTCTGACAATAATTTTGAAAGTTTGGATATGGTTTTAATATTATTTATGTGTCTAATGGTTAAATGCAGCAGTAATGTTTCACGTGAACAAAACAGTACAGGAACACAGGGGTATGTGAAACCTTACAGGAAAGTTTATTTGTGTTACTTTGCTGTTTTAACTTCGGATCAGTTAAACCTTACCTTAAACATCATACGAGCTCGTTTTTGTTTTCTAATTCGTGACACTTTAACGTACCAAGTGGTTTTCTGTACTATTGGAAATGCACTGAATTCGCCCGCTTCACTCGCTCATTCAGTGCATGTCTTTCTTTTGGAAGTTGGTTTGTCCGCAGTTCTCTGTCATCGGCTTTGTCTAGTATTTGTAATATAGGATGGCAATCCAAATGGCCAATGGACATTTTAGCTTTAACACGGGACAGTGACCTTAAATCATTATATAAATCAATTCAGCCAAAGGATTAAGTCGGTTCAGCTAAATAAGCATTTAATTGCTTCGGCTGACTTAAAGCTCAAAGAAATAAAAAAAAAGAAATAAGTATTATTTGTAATAAGGATTATGCTTCCTCTCTAGTGCAGGTGAATTGTTGGCTCACCAGCATTGTAAGCATTTGCGTAATCTTCATTCTACGCCTTGCCTATGGGGGGTTTGCTGATTAGCATTGTTGCATTAAAACAAAGTTTGAAACAATGTAAAACAATAAAAGGCTCGTAACTCCGGAACAGGACGACCAATTATTGAAATTTCTATTTCTGTAGAGGGCACAACTCAGGAAGTATATCTTTCGAATGAGCTTTGAACCAGGATTTAGGACAACTGGTTTAGTCTGTAGAGACCATTGTATAAACGTTTCTAAAGAAGCCCATCACCACCGCATAAGACATAAATGAAACTCACGATTCTAGATTAAGTCCAGATCTCCAATGTTACAACTCGGAAATTAATAAAAGTTGGTACTCGTGTTGGCCAAGTCCAACAAAGCTCACGTACCAAATCTCATTAGAAAATGTCGAAATTTCTGCTTTAACATGGTAGTCTGAGATCAAGACACACGCTAGTGTGTCGCCCGCCATGATAAACGATAACATCTAGATTATATACATATAAGCACATGGTGACCACTAAACACGTTGTCTTTACAGCTAAGGTAGTTTTGCAGTTTTCAGGCATATGAGGATAAATAACAATACGACAGAAAAGGCTGAAACTTGTTTAATCATGAGACTTTGGTCACCAGACAACAAAAAAGTCACTGTAACGTTTTCTTGTTGAAAAAACGTTCTGAATAACTTTGATATTGGTCTAATTACTTACTACGTACTACTTACTAGTAACGTTTTTTTTTTGTATCACGAAAATAAATTCTTTCATGAGGTGAATAAAGCTGATTCTTAGCTCATTTTACAGATATTGCTGTGGAGATGTGCCATTTTCGTATGGACCTTTCTGGTGAAGTGGTTCAGGAGTTAGGGAGCTCCAAACGACCAAATTGATTGTTTTACATTGTTTTAAAGATTGTCATTATGCAACAATGCCAAACTGAACATTAAATAAATCCGTGCGTCTGCAAGCAGATACGGCAGTACTAATAAGAAATACTAATCATTTGAAAAAAGTTGACTGCTCGCCTCAAAATCACTAGAAAACTAGATTGGTGTGTCTATCTCGTAAGCTGCTAAGGGAAATAATGGATTTTATCAATTTAGATAAAAAAAAAATGTAATATCTACCCCAAAACAAAACTTGTCAAGGATTCCCGCCAAGCTTTTCGGCCGATTGAAGCCGTGATATAAAACGCCAAGCTGTTTCGCCAAGTTAATCCCACCGACGAAGACTTCAAACGTTAAATGAAATAATTGAAAATTGCACAGTAAACAATTTTCATACATTTCATTTAAACTTCGAACTATTACTCGGTGGGATTAGCATGGCATTTGATATCACGACTTCACATGGCCGAAAAGCTTGGTGGGAATCCTTGACAAGTTTTGTTTTGGGTTAGATCAAACCTAACAGTAGCCTTTACTAAAAACATTTTAGCATGTTATTGGCTGACAATACAAACAATTGTGATAGCAGTAAATTTGTTTATTTATTTATTTGATTAGACATAATATGTCACTGTTCTCCAAAATAGGAATGGGGCTGTACTCGACACAATAGACATCTTGAGGAGAAAAGCGGTGAAAAAATAACAATAAATAACTTACACATGTGTAGGTGCGTCCAAGCATATAATGAAACGAAATATATAAAGAAGTGTACACAAGTAGGTATAAATACGTAAATACACATATAAAATGTAGAAAAAATCAGGGGTAAAGGCAAAAGCACCGTAAACAGTAGATAGTACATTCAAATGCAATATATTTCATGAAGTATTTATGATGAGAATTAATGTAGTACAAGTCCTTACTTGTTCCTAATGTTGAATACAGTATTAATACATACTACCCATTCGGGGAATCTTTTCCAAGGGTTTACTAGGTTAGGCGAGAAAAAAGAGTATCTAACCTCATTATAGTGAGGCTTGCATAATTTTATTTAAATGACAATCCCCATGTGTAGAATTAAAAAAAAAAGTTGGGAGGTTTTGGTAGAAACACGCAAGATTTTTACTAGTAGAACCGTTTTCTTTCATCCAAAATGGGTAGTTAATTGCATTGGCTCATTAAGTTATTATTGTTTTTAATGCTGAATGACATAAAGATAAGAGAGCTAGGTAGTATTGATATTTCTGGTGAATTGTGATGAAACATCTGCCAGTTATTATTTGATCTACAACCACCAACTCCTGTTTGGACTTTGAAAGTTTGAAAGTCTTTATAATCTTTTCCCTTCACAAAACGTTATTTGACATTATTATTGAGCAGTGATCAGATACTCTGTGCATTCCTGCAGCAAAAAAAACTTTTATCATGTAGAAACTAATTGAAAAGCTTTTTATCGTGGCAGGACCTTTAAACAATACACAAAGCTGATGTAGCTGACAACTAATTTCTTTGGGTGATTAATTTTCAAGAGCTTTGATTACACAATCTATCTTTCTTATCAATTATTTCTTGTCACTTTACTATATAATCGACTGTCAACTAGACATTCCCTGATTGATAATTATCTTTTGCTGTTGCAATAGGAATTCAGCTGAGATACCATGAAGAAGATTTTAGGCATCTTCGCTGCTTTTCTGCTTTTGTCTGTTTCAGTAACAGGTAGGTTAACTTTTTGTTTAGATTTTGGTTTTCATTTTATTGATAGGGTGAGGAGTTATTGGACTGGTACCTAAATGCCTTTAAAATAATGACCACTCGTAATTAATCTGTGTTTGGTTTACGCTCGTTTGAAAAAATAATGAATCCATTATGGGTATTGGTGAGCTTAGCCTAATTGCTGGAAGAAGATAAACTGTTCGGTAACTGGATTGTGGGCTGAAGAAAACGTGGGTTGCCCAAAAGCAAGCCATTTGAAATAACTACTACAGAGTTGAGCAGTTAGGTGAAATGCAGCACGTAACAGTATATATCTAACAGTCATGCTGTGTTCTTTTATTAATTTTCTTAGTGACATCAATGGACGTCACGTCATAACACACGTCATAACACATTAGAAGAAGGTAGTGCTTAGTGCGGCACCTGTCTACATGTTATAGAACTAAGTGGATAGTAGGCATGGTGAGTGTGAGCCTCGCACAATACCATCCTACTACAAAAAAATAATACCAATGTAAACAAAGCATCAATAATCAAAGAAATCCTAATATATACATTTTAAATTAACCTTTGAAGTGAACTGCAAACCACTTGATCACTAGGGACAATACCCATTCTGAAGTCCATTCAAATTATTGACAAAATATAAACACTGTTCCCAAAATTAAAACTATCAACAGCACAGAAAAATACAGATCAAAATCGAGAAACAGGATATGAATGCAAATGCAAGGAAATTATATGATTAGTGAATCGAAAATCATTGGGATGCTTCACTACTCCTTCTTACAAGTAATCTGAGATGCACAGATGAAAACGCTGTCTTATTCACTTTTCTCTCCCCGAACGACAAGAATATTTTGGGTGGAGACCCCCGGACAGACAGGAGGACTTGCATTCCTAAATTCACGGAAAGTTTGTTTAAGTGGCCCAACTTACAGGTAAAAGGGGTAGTCATAATATTAGGGGCAGAGATGCTTCTTTGACGTAATCCTCCAATCGGAAACAAAACAATTGGGTGTTCAATTTCGGAAATAATCTCTGGAGGAAGACTATTGCAATTGGGCAACGTTGCTGTGGATGATAACAACAGGTTTGGAAATAGCAGTTGCTCCAGAACGGTATCGCCCCATCACCAGGAATTCTATTCCTGTTATCACAATGAATTTGAACTTTTTTTATTTTTAAGATTGTATGTTAAGGCTACCAACTCCTGTTTCCTTAATGAATTTGATTTTTTTTGTGTCAGTGACATAAGAAACAACAGTTTCGGTATTTTTTCGGCCTACATTGGGTATTTTATGGAGATATTTTATTTTGAAGCTTGTGTTTGTGCTAGTCACTAGAAAAAAAAACACTTAGCACAGTGCCACTTCATACCTACCAGCTTATTTTCAACAACCTAGGTTGAATAGTCTATCTGTAGTCTTGTTCTGTTGCAACTCATAGCACATCCACATGCTAATTAGTATGTGGATGTGTTAGGAGTTGCAACAGAACAAGATTACAGAGAGACTATTCGTCCAAGCTTGTTGAAAATTGGCAGGTTGGTGTGAAATGGCGCTGTGCCCAAGTGTTGTTTTTTCAAGTGAATGGCACAAACATAAGTTTCAAAATATCTCAAAATCTCAATTAGCATGTGGATGTGCTATGAGTTGCAACAGAACAAGATTACAGATAGACTATTCAACCTATGTTGTTGAAAATAGGCTGGTAGGTATGACGTGGCACTGTGCTAAGTGTTTTTTTTTCTAGTGACTAACACAAACACAAGCTTCAAAATAAAATATCTCCAATTTGTTAATAAAAGGGGAAAAGAATTCCTGGTAATAGAAAGTTTTTTACTCTTTTTTGCTATAAATTTATCAAATTTTAATGGATTTTGACAAACAAGTACATCATTCGAAGCGTCTTTTTGAGAGCTGTCTAATGCTTTTTACCGTTTCCGAAAACTCTTCAAAAAATTTTTTGAAAACGTTACCAGGAATTATTTTCCTATTTTCATAGTGAATTTAAGTTTTTTTTTATTTTGAAGATTGTATGTAGCCACCCACAACCAAAACTGGAGCAAAACCCACCAAGTATCCAAAAAGGATCGGCCTTAGAAGGTAGTGATATCATTCAACCAGGGTAAGGCCGACAAGGTAATCCTATTAGCCAAGTTGATCGCACCGACTAATAGTTCGAAAGTTAAATGAAAACAGAAGATTGCTACTCGCTGTTGCAATCGTAAAGTTTTCATCTAATGTCCAAAGTATTATTCGTTGCGACCAGCTTGGCTAATAGGATTAACTTTGACGGCCTTTCTCTGGTTGAATGATATCACTACCTTCAAATTCCAATCCTTTTTGGAAACTTGGTGGCTTTTTACGCCAGTTGTGGTTTATAGTGGATATCACAACTTTCATAGGACTGTGAATGTACAAAAAAATTACGCCGTCTTATTTTCATCTGAACCTTTTTTTCTGGCGGAATTTTATATCTATAAATTTGTACATTGATAATTTTCAAATTTACCATTGCCAACTCGCCGTTAGATTAGCCAATTTGATACGGTTTAGTTTATTGTCCGACCATTCTTCACATGCTTAAGTTTCTTCAGTCCCATTTTTGCAGACACTGGCTAACAATCGCTGATTTCGTTTGCTTCGCTCACTCGTTTTGTTTATCCCTGCACCTAACCCTTACGTTTTCAAGATTGCGGCTGCATTAGGATTTTTTCTCGAAATGATAAGATATGCTTTTAGTTGCTTGCAGTTGATAGAAACAAGCCACCAAGGAATTTTATATCTATAAATTCTCACATGCTTAAGTTTCTTCAATTTCATTTTTGCAGGCACAGGCTACCAATTGCTGAGCATGCCCTGAGCATGCCCTTTAGTTGTTTTGTTTATCCCTGCACCTTCGCCTTACTTTTTCAATATTTTGGTTGCATTAGGATTTATTCTTGACATGATTAGATATGCTTTTAGTTGCTTGCAGTTAATTAGCCGTTGCATCAGCTAAATTGATATTTTTTTTCGTTTGCTTTCTTCATTCACATTTAGTCATCCAGAAACCCCTGAAGGTCACTGTACTGAAACAGCAGAACGCGATGCATTTTGCATTTTGGGTTATTAGCAAAAAACCCGTTTGTTCATGGATGCTCGTATTGTTGCGTAACCATCATCTAACATGCATCCCTTTAGCCTTACACAATCCACGGCAACGTGAATGTTTGCTTATTTTGCCCTTCGTTGCAGTTCAGCTTTTAGTTCGTCCAGGTTTTTACAATAAATCTAAGGACCAGTGTTGATTATTAAAGCCATTGTTGCATCTCTGGTTGCAACTTAGAAAAGAAACGAAATTTAAATTCCCTGGTGGCGATTTTCAAAACCCTCGCGCGCATTTGTCCTGACCTCTACAACCCCCTAACCACAAATGGACAATGTTCAGATCACCATGCATCAGTGTGTAAAAGTTCAGCTGTTGAAGGCCTTCTCAATTTTGCGCTAGCCATGAGCAATGAGTCTAAGGGATTTAACATGGGGCCAGCATTACTACTAGCTAGTTACTAGCCAGCTAGTCAGTAACATAAAAACAACGTTAGTGACGCATTTTTCTCTCTATTAATGGTGAACACCATCCTTTACCTTTAATTTTTTCTTTATCCCTGCACCTTCCCATTACATTTACCACAATTTGAAAGATTTCTGTCGCATTGGGATTTATCCTCAACATGCCAAAATATGCTTTTAGTTACTTACAGTTTACAGACACATGTCTACTAGTGATGCCGCCAAAGGGTTTAAAGGGTTTAACGAGCATTAACCACTCCTGGTCATCTGCCCGAAGCCCTAAGGCCCTATGTCTGCAACAGCCAGATTCCCAGGCGGTCACCCACCCAAGTATCAATCCAGCCCAATGCTGCTTAACTTCGGGGATCCGCCTTTTTATCATTAACAATCAATTTTTTAACAATCGGATGTCTACAATGGGACGATCTACTGTTACTAGGCGGCAACACACTAGCGTGTGTCTAGATCTCAGTTACATAAGAAACAACCATTTTGTTTATGTTCGGCCCACCCTACTTTGGTTGTATTATGAAGTCAGTTTAAAAGGCAATCTCTTATTTTGTATAGGACAGCCATGCCTCACCTGACCCCCCCCCCCCAAAAAAAAATCCCTCAATGCAGACACTCCATAATTATCTGTGTAGTGTGGACAAGTAATACACAATAGCGGTGAAGGTTGGGTTAGTCCAACCTTTTAGTTTCTTTCCGAAATATGTCCAGAGCAGGTCCCATGGTCTTTGAAGTAGGCTGGTAGTCTGTCACACTATTCTACTGCAACCTGCAGTGTGACTGTTAGGGACTCTGCCATGTTTCCCTTTAGTATCAATGTCATATCCCCACTCTAGCAAAACAAGTTTTCGAAATATCTTCGAAAAGGACTAAAAAAAAACTTATACTTGAAAATAAGGTGTTATTTGGAGGAAAAAATGGCCACTCTGGCGATCGAACCCAGGACCTCTGGGAGTAAAGTGTAGAGCATTAGCCACACACACCCAACAAAATTAGATAGTAGATACTCGAAAATAAGGTTGTTGTTTGGAGATTAGAATTGGCAGGTGAAATGACGGGGACACTGGGGATTGAACCCAGGACTTCTGTGAGTGTTCAACAGCGATTTTGGTACAAACCCAATGGGAATTGATGGTAGATGCTGGAAAATAAGGGTGAAATTTGAGCATCTGGACACTTAAAATTGAAAGAAAACAATACAGCCACTCTGGGGATCGAACCCACCATCTTTCATTCTGAGAGCTAGCATGTTACTGCAGAACCAAACTGGAATCTGTATGAAAGGCTTGAAAGTAACGTGCCTTAACATAAGGTACCCACGATGGGCGGCCATTTTGTTCTGTTTCAATCAGGAAAATGGCCGCCCAGAATGGAATCTTCCAAACTGAATAAAGAGTTTTCATTGGTTAAAAATATGTCTCCTGTCCTGCCAATGGTCAGTTTCAGTTGCATATAAATTAGGCGGCCATTTTGTTTGGCTTTCGTCACTGTTTTAGTTTTTGAAATTTGGTTTCCAAGGGGTGGTGGGTAGTTAGGATTTTAAAAAGAATTATGCCTTGGGGATTTTGAGCAAGATCACATGACCAGTCAGTGTGTGTTTGGCTTTCAGGCTTACAAGGTGTCTAGGGCAAGACTGGCAGCAAGGTACCGTGGGTCTAACATTGCAAAAAGGGAAATATTTTGGGTTGTGTTTTTGGAGGAACCCCCTTTGCCCCACATTTGCAGTCACAAGCCAAAAATTTTCACCCTTCTCCACCCAAAACAGTCCCAAACCGACTTAAACAAACACAAAAATTCGTCTGGAGCCTAAATGGATCCTCCTTAACTCCTGCCTATTTAAAAAAAATCGTTCAAAAGTGTACCCAACATTGCCTGACCCGCTTGGCTACTCTACCTTTCTAAATGTGTCTCAAATTCAATTTAAAAACAAGCCAAAAACGTTGTCTGGGGTTCCAATTTTCCCCAGTTATTCCCTATATCATCAACCCCAGCTGCTTCCTATCAAGCCCTTTACAGGACCTTCTCTGGACTTCTTGAAATTAGGATTGCACCGATCTCTAATTTGGGGGAACAACTGTCATTTCTTGACTCTTGACCCTTGGTTTGTAGGCCAGAAACTTACCTCTGAGCCATTGCAGACAGGCATGTCAGTCTGTAAATGGTACCTTAAGTACTGTCATTGTTAAATGACATAGACAAAATTGGATGGGGGAAAGTTTTTTACTCTTATTGCGATAACTTTTTTCACATTTTAACGGATTTTCAAAAAAAGTACACCATTCGAAGCATCTTTTTGAGAGCTTTTTAAAGATTTTTATCGCGTGTTGATAGAGCAAAGCGTTTTCGAAATATCTTCAAAAACGTTAAAAAATACATTACACTTTCTACTATAACTTTTTTAAAATTTTAACGGATTTTAACAAACAAGTGTATCATTCAAAGCGTCTTTTTGATAGCTGTCTAATGCTTTTTACTGCATATTGATAGAGCAAACCGTTTTTGAAATATCTTAGAAAACGTTTTAAAAAACTTTACCAGGAATTTTTTACTGTTATAACGAATTTGAGTTTTTTTTTATTTCTTAGATTGTATGTTTAGGCTACCAACTTCTGTTTTCTTAACGGATTTGATTTTTTTTGTGTCAGTGACATAAGAAACAACAGTTTCGTTTTTTTTTCCGGCCTACTTTGGGTATTTAATGAAGTAAGTTAAAAAAAGGAATCTGTCGTTTGGTATATTTGAGATTTTGAGATATTTTGAAACTTGTGTTTGTGCCAGTCACTTGAAAAAAAAACTTTCATTAATTAGCATGTGGACGTGCAATGAGTTGCTACTTAACAGGATAACAGAGAGACTATTCAACCTAGAACGAAATTAATTTTGGGGTTGTGAGGAACACAGTAAAGTCGTCTCTGACAGACGTGATACCCCACAATCACATGAAATTGTGATTTCATGTGATTGTGGGGTACCACGTCTGTCAGAGACAACTTTACTGTATTCAACCTAGTTTGTTGAAAATTGGCAGGTGGGAATGAAATGGCACTGTGCTCAAGTGTTTTTTTTTTCAAGTGACTGGTACAAATACAAGCTTCAAAATAAAATATCTCCAATTCGTTAATAAAAGCGGAAAAGAATTCCTGGTGACGCTTAGAAGGTAAAAGTCTCCTGATTTCAAAAATTCTCCTTGAATATCATCGTTCTTCACCTCACGCATGCGTACTTGATCATTATGTTTCTTCCAAATACTTCTGTCAGAAGTTTTAATGCATTAAGAAATATTGCCTTCTCGGCAAAATGATGATTTTACAACATCAACATAGCTTATTTTCGATTCGAATGATGCTTGCATAAACAGGTTGTTCAATTTCAAAACTACACATAGTTTTATGCAAGGTAGTTGTCACAACTGAGCTTGTTCTTTTTCTTCAACCATTGATCTTGTGCAACCGGGTTTAGTATAGCAATTTCGACGATTAGTCTTTTTAGTCTTTTTAGTTGCATAGTCTTTACACTGTAAAAACGTAGCATCTAAAAATTTGTAAGATGCATCTAAAACTCAGTTGTTATGGTTGATGATCATCTTGAAAATGTAAAACCAACTTTATTCAAAATGGAATCGATCTGTGTTTTGAAGATTTAAGATAAAGCCGGTGTTAGATCCGCCTTAATTTCAGACTTGTTTCATTTAAGATGCCATTAGATGCTTCTTATTATCAAATGTAAAGCACCCAAAAGAAATTTTTAAGATATTTAGTTGTTTAAGACGCTATAATTTTCTGTTGCCAAATTCAGGCAGTTTGTAAGATGGCAGCAACTTTCCAAGTCCACGCAGAAAGATGGTTTTTTAAGATGAAAAAGAGAGAAAGTTGTAAAATTCTAAAATGGCAATTTAGTTAAGACAGTAACTGGCAAAGACGGCAACATTTTAAGACGTTAGCCAATTTTAAGCTACAAAACAGGCAAAGTAGTTAACATTTTAAGATGTTATTTTTTTAGTTGTGAAACGAGCAAAGTTGCCATCGTTTTAAGAAGGCACAATATATTAAATCGGAAAGGAACTGAAGTTGCCAACATTTTAAGGGGCAGTTTACTGAGTTCGAAAATAAGTAAGTTGCAGTGTTTTATATGGATAAATTGTTTTTGGTCAACACAACTCACAATATATTTCGGATTTTACAAGGTTATCAGGTTAATTTTGAAATATTTTACATTTCAATTAAAACGCCACTCCTTGTTATTAAATGCGAACAGGAATTAAAAAAAAAACCTATTCTTACTCTTGTTTCCAATATTTGTTCCAAAAACAACACATAATGAAGGCACGTAAAGGAACCACACTAAAAATGCATACTCTTCGGTTTCCTTTTCATACAGATGATGATGAACATGAAAGCGAAACGCTCTGAAATTTCTGTTGAATTACGCTACTTCGATACAAGCACGTATTTTGCTAATCCTACGTGAACTGTAGCCACGTTCTCAAAATAGCAATGGTCTTATTCTTTCTACACCCTATGAATAACCTAAACAAATGCTAAGACATGTACACAATTAACTAAAGTAACAAATTATTTTGCCTTTCATAACGATTGTAGACACTGCATTAGGCTGGGGTAGCAAACTAGCATGATTTTACATTGAGCTCATCCTACAACACGATATTGTCCACAGTAGTCTATAGTCCCATTATAAGAAATAAGATGTCTTGTGATTGGTAAGTCCTATTCCACAAGCTGTTTCGCAGCTAAGATGCAGAGTCAGTCAAATTTGAACAGCTAATATTATAAACAAATGAAAATAAGATGGTAAGTTTAATGGACGTAATGAGATGTCAGCATTGTTAAGGTACCAGATATCTAAAATGCCTACCAAAGTATCTGCCTTTAAGATGCCAAACTGCTAAGATGGCGTAAACATCTTAAAAACGGATGCAAAATTTTAAGATACCAAAGCATCGCACTTTAAGACGGCTGTGCCATCTTACTGCAAGATGCCAGAAACGTCCTAAAAACTGCTACAACTATCAGATTAGTTAAAGATGCTTAGTCGGGCTTTCCAAAATTTTCAGCAACAGCATTCGAACTCGGAAAATATGGCGCCCTTTTAATTTTACGTATGCTCCATTCATGTGGATATTGTTTGAATTATTAAGAAACGTTGTTAGGTCTCTTGTCGGACACAAGAGCCTTTCAATAGCCATGTACCGAAAACATTTCTCAGAATTTTCTGATAACACTAGTGTTAGTTGTAGACAGCATAATGTAGACAAACGGAAGCTAAAAATGGGCATCCAAGATTACCACAAACATTAATAGGCTATTGGGAGGCCGCATAAATCAACATGAATTCGGCTCCATACCGTAGTGGTTTGCTCCCAAACATGTTTTTTACCGGCAATGTCGCCAACGTTTTTTAGCTAGCAAGAAGTAAACAATTTAACCAATTTTCCCAGGTCAAAACTCGTGAACATGCAAGACCTTTAATAATTCGTACAATCGTGCAATCCCCTATTAAGCTCAGTTAAGACATGTAGTCATAATACTTCACGATAAGCAATGTATGACTCCAGAAAACAGCATGCCTAACTCATTTTCGTGATGCATGGCAAAACATGGTTTCAACGTGTTGTTATCTATTCGGATGGGCCATTAGTCATTTATGTGGTGATAAACCTTGGACAAAACATGGTTCATTAAGGTAAATTTTTCTAGTTGGTGATGCAGAACAGGCAGTTAAGTTCATTACCGTTTTGCCAGTTGGTTTCATCTAAGGCTCATCATGGCAAAGGCATTTTCGACAAATAATCAGTAATTAAATTCAACTTGCCCAACATGTGTTGGAGTTCAAAGAGTGATGCGAGGGATGTGTTTTATTTTTTTCGAAACTTGATGTATTTTTTGGTAACTATGAGCATGACATATTTAAAATTCCTTCTTCTACAAGGTGAACATAACCTGTAACTGGACAGGGTGGCAGCAACTAGGATGACCACGAGGTGTCAATCCATGAGGTGTCACCATCATTTTTTTTTCATCAAGGGTAGTACACCAATAATGCTGGAAATAAAATCCACAGTGTAACAGACTCAACACACTGACGTGAAGTTGGACAAATACTTATTTGAGCAGTGCCTACGGACCGAAAAAATCATCACGTTATGATAACTTGTCTACATACATACCCCAAACTGGCACAAAATACATACTCCATAAAAAAGCCTGTCATAATCGACGTGCCAAAGGTCTTGGATATTTTTTAGATGTCCAGGTTCCTTAACTAATTATATGAATAATACTTTGTAAAATATTTTTCCAAGATATTTCATACGTCTACAATTAGGCGCCTAAAGATAGCTACCCATTTAATTCGCTAATAAATATGCAATCCATCCAATGACTGCATGTACCTGTTGCACACACGCCAGGATGTACCACGGGTGTCTTACATTATTCATATTGTAATGTACTCAGACTATTCAGATTACTCATAATAATATGATGATGATGCTTGCTTACGGTATTAATAATGTAGTTGCTATAAAATATCTTACAGATATATTTTCTACTTGTTTGTAGTATTAAAACACGTAGATATCTAAAAGTACTTTGTTTTATATCTGTTTCAGCATTTAATTGCACGGACGAGGGGAATTCAAGATGTCGAGTAGACGTAGAAGGTAACACCTGTTATTTTAATGGTGAGGTGGCACAATGCGAATGTGGGGCGGATGGTTTTACTGTAGCTGAACGAAGAACTGAATGTAAACGTAAGTATATACAATGTATTCGTACATTAAAAGAACGAAATGTTTATTGACAGCTGCTTTGACTATATTATTAATTTTTCAGCAAAACGTAATTTTAATAAGTTTAATTCAAGAAAATGTGTAAATATATCAAATTACATTAGGCATTTTGTTTTGGCATTCATAGTTTATTTAGGAGGAATTCCTGAACATGCTAACTTGCATTGATAATCAATCAATAAGGCAGAATTAAAAAGGGATGTTGATTTATAATTATTTAATTTTTTTAATTAAAAAATTTAGAATTTTTTAGCACAATGCATCATATACATTGCCTTATATTTCCAAGTATGCTAGCCTTGCATTTCAAGGACTGGGGCACTTTCCAAGAAATTAGACGTCCCTTCTTTTCCATTTGAGTGTAGTTATATTTTTTGGCAGTATGGGTGGTTAAGGTGTGAAATACTTTACCCGAAGCAGTTTTAGCAGCCATCACTGTTCATAGTTTTACAGAGACCCGCCATCCATTTCCTGTCAACCTTTCATAGAAATCAGTACTGGTGTTACCATACAGCACCCATCCAGATGCCTATGAGTATTAAAACATTAAAATTCTAATTAACAAAAGCGTCAATACATTAAAGCGTGGAAGCCAAATCTTTTTAATTGACTGAAAAAATTTTAGTAACTTTTAACTGTTCATACTAGAGAAAGATTATACGGAAATATCAACTATGTTGTTTTCCAGTGTTCTTCAAATATGAAGGCTGCCAATTTGTATAACTGCCTTAACCCAAAACATTGTAAAAAAAGTTCTACACCTACAACTAAATCATTGCACTTTCCCTACTCTCCTTAAACTACAAAAGAGTAATAAATTAGCTCAATGAACTACATATAATAAAGTAATTACAAAAATAATGAAAACAATTATAATACAAATAGAATATGTCCAATAAACAGTTAAACTGAGATACTCCAACATTTGTTATTATTGTGATCAATTATTACTGTCACTGCATTGTGTAACGTGTGTATGGCTGACAGGTTGTTGATATGGAAAGTAGGCAATAGGCAAGTAGCGAATGTAGGCTACTTCATCTTGTGTCATTTATTTTGCGTGTGCTAAATAAACGTTTTTTGCTGCCAAATGGATGGCAAGTCTTTCACTCCTCAATCATGCTGTCCCCGGCTTTTAGTGATTTAATATTGAATGACTACAATGACTTTGGCAGAAGTGGACGAAAAAGGAAGGCCAAATATCTTGAGTTTAAGTGATAGCAATGGTAATGATATAGAAATCGGTGGATTTTTGCAATGTATAGTATTGAAAAACGAAACATTGCCAAGAGTGCATAGCATGAAGACACTTTCAGCAAATATGTTTGTAGCTTTTCATTAACCCATTCCATGCCCAAATTAATTCAATTGCGGAATTCGAACCGTCATTGGTTTGGAGACGAGGACACTCACCACTGGGCAGTTCCTGCTTGCTTTGCTCGGGGTCGGGGATCCCTCACGAAGCTTGCAGTGCAAGTTAGGACTTAGTGCTTGCTCCACCTTATAGATTGGACTACTGCGGGGAAGGACTGAAAAGAGGCATGCAGTCGATCAATAGGAATGGACTAAGCATTAAATAACGAATTTACTGCATTTATTTTGTGTCTTTCATGATTAAACATACAGTTTATTTTCTTTAAGGGTCAAATTAGTCGAGTGTCATCATAATTATAATGTTAAGTTAATTGTGTGGAATTGTTTGCACTGACAATACAACAGCTTTAAATATTTAAAATTAGCTCGTCTTACTTTGGTAAGGAACCGAAGTAATACCATAATGATTTAATAAGAAAACTGGCTAATTAAAAGTTTCATTTTTCCAGATACCTTTTGCACAGAAAAGGAAGAGGAATTGTGTTTAACTCATTTGGATAATGACTGCAATATTGTAAATGATACTTACCAGTGTGAATGTTATGGTTCCTATGTCGCAATCGAAAAGCAATCAAAATGCTGGGGTATGTATATCACAACTTAATTCAGTTTTCAGTATTTATTTAATTTTTATTTAATTAATTGATTGTTGCACTGAAATTCACCATTCTTTTTGAGATAAAATGACTGCGTAAGAATCTAAGAAAAGACCACAAAAAAAGAAACAATTAAATTTTGTTTTAGCTAAAGTGGGATATGACAATATTGGGACACAGTCTCGTTCAGTATTTGAAATTGTATGGATGTTTATTATTTATTACTGCTGGAACAAACACCATTGATCACTCATACATTTTATACTGTTTCATTCTCATTCTTATGAGGTATGTGTGATCAACGTTTGCTGAAGAATGTATATTTGACTAGCTGCCGAAATATTTTAGCTTATTTCTAAATCAGAATCTACTTCAGTTGCAACTAAAATGTAATTGACAAATCATGCAAGCATGAATCTTGATTCCTAGAATTACAAAATTTTACTCTGAACCAGCATAATTGAGTGGCCTGGCTTTTGGTCTCTTTGCAAAGAGGTTGAGAGATGAAATAACTATGCTGACTAATACAGAGATGGGACTTTAAAAAGGCCTGCACTGGCTCCATCCTGACTCTGAAGGGGTTAATTACATTAAATTTTTAATCCTTTATAATCCTTTTTAATCCTTTGACAAAAAAAGGTAAAATGATTTCTATCGTACAGTTTTTACTGCTGATGAACACTTGAAGTTAACCTCTTAATTACGGAAAAAGCAACGATTTTTATCACCCTATATCCCATGACGATATTCATTTACATATCTACTTAAAAGTGGTCAAATTAAACTGGCAACTCCAAATTGTGCCAATCTTGGACAAGCAAATAGTAGTTCATTGACTGTTCTTGCAATAGACTTTTTAATTTTTTATTTTAATTGCAGAGAAAAAATGTAGTGCAGTTGCCAATAGTTTTTGCCAAGTTGATGTTACAAATAATACTTGTACACCCATCGATGAATCCCATTATAAATGCCAATGTGATGCCATAGGATTCGAACCAATTTACAAAGGTTCGAGATGTCTTCGTAAGTAAAAAGTGTAATCTGATATTATAAATGCTTGTTCGGTGGCTAAACTTGCCCTCAAGATAAACCCTAAACCTCTCTTAACTTGATTCGATGTGGCAACAATATTTGTAACACTTCTTTCCTACGCAATAAATAAAATACGAATCTTTCATGTTTTCGTCAAAAAAAAATCTTTAAACAGTTTGTAGTCATAGCCTCTTTACCTATGTAGAAAATTAAACGTTGTTATGTAGATCTGCGGATAAAATTAAGTATTTAAACTGCTATCACGCTATTAAAATTGATTAAGTTGGGACTAATAAAATGCTTGTGATGTATTATTTCTACAGTTAGTTCATACCGACTATAAGTTTATATCAATAAATTGTTTGGTAATATTTTCGCATTTGACAATGGTTTGCAAATTGAGTATGTTTTGCTCTGAGGCATCAGTAAAGACTGTGTAACACTTCGACACAAGTCCACTTAAGAAAAGCAACATATTTTGGTTATGATTTTGACGACAAAAGTGTCTTAACATTAAAAACTTACGGTTGGTATATATACGTACACATATACGTATACATATATATATACGTATATGTATACATATATGTATATATGTATAAATTCCGACTGTGAGTTTTATATATATATATACCTCTTCTCCTCTTGAAGTAGAAAGCCTAAAAACATGAGAAAGGTGTCAGAAGACAGGACATTAATCCGGATTTCGTATAGGCGTGTTTTCGTAGTTCAAGGTACAATTTTTCCCTCGAAAAAAGCGAAAAATCCCCTTTGATCATTGTTGAAACGAATTTTTCGAAGTTTATAGTTTCGGAATATCACATCTTCCTGCTATGCGGATGGTCCACAATTGTTGCGCCACGTAGGAGGCGTGTGGTCCAGTAGTGTTGTCAGTAGGATTACGGCTGGCAATGTGCCAACAGCCGTCATTCAAAAATGAGGCAGGTGCAGCTCGCTGATGGGACGACTGTTAGAGTTGTATTTTGGATATTTCAAATACAAACTACCTATTTAGCCTAAAATTTCAATGAAATTACGTAAAGCTACGAAAAGATTAATGCTAAATTAGGCCTATTTAAACCAAATATCTAGACACACGCTAGTGTCTCGCGCCAAGTTAGGCAACAATCAATACAACAAACCTCATATCCATTCAGTTGTCGAGGTTGTAAATCATTGTAGCGCGGCGCCATAGCGTCAGTGTTTTATATCTTGAAGCATAGATGGGCACATTTCACGTGCTTGGTGAAAAATAAAAATGCGGTACAAAAGCTTAAATTGTGTTGAAATCAAGAGCAATGACCCACCTGCCAAAAATTAACTCGTGTAGGAATGCCAGCTAAGCTGCTTTCAATGCAAAATCTGACCCTCAATAACGTTTAAAATGTGTTACTATCTATCTAGATGGTTAGCTACTAGCTAGCTAGCTAATTCTAGTTCGCTCATCCCCATGTTAATTTCCATAGGGGGATTATACATAGACACCAATATAACGGGAAGGCTTCCAGCTATGAAATTGGACAAATGGCTGCAGTACGATACGAACTGCTTACCTTTTATGGTATGGAGCCTAGGGGTGTAACGAGGATGGCGTGGGATGGCGCGTAAACACGAAAATATAGTTATAACCACTGTTAGTATTGTCGGCATCGTGTATCATTGAACAGCCAAAGCTCGGACAATGACAACATGTATATTGACGTGCGTGCCTAGACACACACTAGTGTACCATTATAAATCTAAACAACGTTGCCAAAGAAATTGTAATTTGTATTCACGTCCAATTAACGAAAAAAAACCAACTCTAAAAACAAAGCAAAATAAACAAAGCCAAAAACTAGTGAAGAGGCCACCAAGTTGAAAGTGGTTCGCCCTTCAAAGGAGTGATATCAACACATCAAAACTAACGAAATAAAACAAATTACAACAAAATTAAAACCAAACCAAAAACCTGTAATGATGTGACTAATTTCTTGAGAATAGTTCGGCCTATAGGCAAAAGGTAGTAGCAAATTCTTGAAAACCAATTTCTTGTTGACGTGCCACTTTATTACACATCTGCCCGGTAGTGGAGTTGAGTCTAATACACAATTTAAAAAAACGACTGATATATCAAAAACATAACTGGTAATAGGGGCCACCAAGTTCCGAATGGTTCGGCCTTTCAAAGGAATGATATCAACACACCAAAACATTCGCCAACTTATTCGCACCGAATAATATTTTGGACATTAAATGAAAACTTGAACATTGCTACCGAAAGTAGCATTATTCTAGTTTAAATTTAACATTCGAACTATCAAGCGGTGTGATTAACTTGGCGAATGTTTTGGTGTGTTGATATCACTCCTTTGAAGGGCCGAACCATTCGGAACTTGCAGCCCCTTTTACCATCTTTGGTTTTTGATATGTATTGCTAACAGAAAAGGGTGTCGGAAATATATCCACGTTTCGACAAAACATCGACATTCGATCAATAGTGTGCTATTAGCTGGTGCTCTACTCAGGAATAGTTCAGTCTAAATGTGGTAAACGCGAATAGTTTCTAGGTACGATTTCGCCCTGCACAAAATCTTTTATATTAGTCAAAAATTATAGGCGACATGTGGTTGCTGTTTCAAAGCATCACACGTAGCGGGGAAGCAGAAGGCTTTTAAGTAAAAATTCTTAAAATTTGTGAAATAAGGAAACCCATGTAAAGTCTAAAACGTTTATTTGAATAAAAAAATTCCCTTTTCAAGAGCGGCACAAAGGAGTATGCATGATAAAATTACCAAGCATTTCAGCTCAAGCATGCAGCAACTCGCGCATGCTTTTGGATAAATAAGGCTTCTTCAAGCAAAGGACGACTGGGGAAGAAATCCCTTGTCTTGCCTCCTGGCTCATTGCCAGTTTAGGAGCATTCCAGAAAGGGGATGGCTTCTTCAAGCCAAGACCGACTGGGTACAAATCGCATGCCTAACCTCCTGGCTCAATAACAGTACAATCGCGTGCCGGAAAGGGAATGGCTTCTTCAAGCCAAGGCCGACTTGGCTACAAATCGCGTGTCTCGCCTCCTGACTCATTGACAGTTTAGGCGCACGCCAGAAAGTGGATGGTTTCTTCAAGCTAAGGCCGGCTGGATACGAATCGCATGTTTCGTCTCAAGAAGCACACGTAGCTCTTGGGTGGCCAAACCTTTGGAGTGATTTATGGTTATGATTTGTTTATCAACTGAAGCCTTACGTATGCAAGGCTGCAAGGGTAGTTTTGCAGTGAATTTGTGAAACTGCGTCATGGCGAAGATCATCATAGTAGCACCAGGGTATGATGAATGACGTTGTATGGTCCTAGGTTCAATGTGTTAAGTTATTTTATAGTAGGGCGTTTGGCTATGGGCCATGGCTCCAATAAATTCAGTATTCCCCCTTACGAAAAAAACGCGTACTGCACTCTGATCATCTGCTTGATCGTGTTAGATATGGAATGTCCGTCAGCAGCATAAGAGTTGCAGCATGAAAGCTCCTCGAGTATAGCGAGACGATGCGGAATGAGCGAGCGAAGCGAGCGACTTTGCTAGTTAATGATAAACATTATGGCGATAATGTACTATTTCATGATTTAATGGTTATTTAAAGGAAAACCAAGCAGTACCACAATAAAATAATGGTAATCAACTTTTCGAAAACTATCATTTTTCGTCATCATGTTTATGAAATAAGATACTAAAATACGGCAAGGCCTCTAATCATCTTATGTTTAAGGCATGACACAATAATTAAAAAATAAATGAATAAAAATCCGAAAAACCACCATTTCCCCCTTTCGTCTGAGGCAGAAATCGGCAACCGAAATTCAGAACCCAACCTCCTCCTTGAAAATCCAAGTTGCAAGTCAAGGTGTATGCAAATCGGTTCATATGGAAGGTATAGTGTCCGGAAAATAGCAAAGTGGGAGACATGCCATTAGACTGAACTCTAACTAAACGGTTGGGGGTTGGATGGGGACTTAAAACTATGCAGCCACTATGGGTTGCGCATCGGGGTTGCTCGAACTTCGCTAGCTAATACGGCGAAGACGCTATGGCCCCTGTCCTTAAAACAACTTAAAGTTTAAGGAGGAATTAGGTTCATTTGGGACTCACTGAAAGAAGCAGCTCAAGATGGCAGGCTGAAAACAAAGACAATTGATTAGTGACAATTGATCCCCAAAGACAAGACACTCTTAACCACTAAACCATCTTAAATTCTAAGTCCCAGCAAAATAGGCCTAGAACCTTTAGGCTTAATCTTAACCCTAAGTCATCCCCCTTTTTCTAAAGTAGGCCTAAATTAGTCCTAACATTTGCCAACTAAATCCCCCCGGAAGAAAGTCGTCCAAGGCAGGAGATCTTTGCTGGTCAAGTCCAGCCGTCGAAAAAGTGAACTTTATTCCCAAACATTTGTTTAAATAAGTTTTACATAATAGGCAAGCACGCCTGCACGAGAAACGGGGAGGAAATACAAATGGAAATACAATTACGACCCCAAGGGGTTGAGAAAATACTAAAAACTAGGTATAGTTAAGGTACATTGAGATACCTAAAATCATCACAAATGCAAATATAGTCTGATACTGTTGTTAGTCTTGATGACCGCTGCTGGGCGGATAACTGGCTGACAACCGCTGCCAGCTAAGGTAACAATTCTCTACATTACTTATCAAGTGAGTGTTTTCAGGTAAAATATAAAGCAAAAACACCATAAAAAGCACTTATTCGCTTATTCGTAAATTAAAATCGTGAGGTTTGCATTTTCTCAAAATCTTCCTTAAAATCCTTGAGCCCATGTTTAAGTCTAACTAAGCCTAACCATTCGAACGGTCTAAAAAACCAAGCAAAATTTCGTATCTTCTATTCTTCAAACCTAAATTTGCGTCATGCTCCAACCCCCCACGAAGAATGGGTCTAGCAAGGAGATTTGTTCACCTAAGTAGGACTTTCAGCCTTCTCTTCGTACATACATCTTCTCATGATAAATTGGCCCATAACCTCTTCGAGCTCTTCCGTTGATTGGGACAACTGCCTGGATAATCTCCCATTCTGGACTTCCTAGGGTCAATGAAATTCATTCCGAGGATTCAGTAATGACTATTTTCTCTCATAATTCCGACTGGTAGAGTTCATGGCCTTTCTGAAGTCACCCTTCCCGAAACGGACTGCAGGGCGAAAGGTCAAGAAACATCCCTTTACTCCAAAAGTTGCTGCTCCGCTTACACCCTACGGCAAGTTCGGCAGACCGACGAATGAGAGAACGAAGCTTTATGTTGATTTATTTCCTGCAGGAAACGTCATAAATATGATGAACAAGTGTTCTTCATGAGCAAAAAACCTGTCGGTAAGTGTTTCTTGGGTCAAAATTTGTGTAGTGAGCCCTAACGTATTACATGTCCCTGACCGTGTGCTTCCTCATGAATGTTCTTCATGCTCTTGCTTCTGTGTTATGGGAAAGTGAACCACTGCCCTGCCCTCTAAAACAACTAATACAGGACGTGACCACCGTGTTCGCACCTATAGAACTTCTAAAGGACAACCGTTTTGAACGGCTCTGCGTGCGAGACTTCCGTCTGCATGCCGCAACATAACTGACCGAACTTTGCCATCTCTACCCTTAGTTAACTCTATGACTCTAGCTAATTTCCATCTTCCTGTGGGCAAGTTCTCTTCCATTTTTAGCACTACATCATTAAGCTGAATGGGTTCTTATTGCTTGGAACCTCTTTGCACTTCATGAGCGGTTTTAAGTTGCAATAAATAATGACGGCGCCATTGTTTCCAGAAGCGAGCCATGAGCTGACCCCTGTATCTCCAACGTCTCAACAACTGCGGGTTGGTAGGAATGTCTGCAGTGTGTAGCAAACTATCTGTCAGGCAACCCCCTCTACGTCCAAGCAAAAGGTGCGCAGGGGACAAATACTCCTTATTCGTAAAATCCTCTGTAATCGGTGCTAAAGGGCGATTGTTGACAACCGATTCTACCTCAGTTAACACAGTGTAAAATTCGTCTGACGAAAGCAGTGCAGAGCCTAGGGTACGCCGTAGGTGATATTTTATTACTTGTACCATTCGTTCGTACATTCCTCCCCACCATGCTGCTCTAGGAGGGATCATCTTCCACTCAATGCCCAGCTGAGTCGCCACCTCCTGTACTTGCGTGTTACGTAACCAGGCGTAACTTTCTCTAAGCAATCAGTCCACCTTCTTAAATGTTTGAGCATTGTCGCTAAAGATTACTCGGCATCCTCCTCTTCTGGCAACGAACCTTATAAAGGCAAGAATGAAATTAGCTATACTCTGTGATGCTACAAGTTCCAAGTGCACTGCTCGAGTTACTGCACATGTGAACAAACAGATGTAAGCTTGTGCCACTCCTTCTTGAGCCTTCATTGAAACCGGGCCTGCAAAGTCCAGCCCACAGTGCAGAAATGGTACTACCTCTGTCACTCGCTCGGGCGGCAATGGAGCCTCCTCTTCACTGGCAGGTTTTGCGTTCCACCGCCGACATTTCATACATCCATACACCACCTTCCTTACTGCTTGACGGCTGCGCAGAATCCATACATCCTTTCGTAACAGGGCTAACGTGCTTTACACCCCTCCCTGCACTGCCTGAATTGACGGTCTTGTATTAACAAATCTACCAAACCTCCGCCCTTCAACAAAAGATGGTGCTTCTGAGCTTCACTAAAGGATGTAAACTCTAGTCTTCCACCTAAACGAATCAATTTCTCTGCATCTAAGAAGGGTTTAAATTGAGCAATGCTGGAATCCTTGGAACAACGACCTTTTCTCTGGCCCAAAAACTTGTGACTGCATTACGTATATCCAATATTTCTGTGCTGCAACAATTTCCGGGTGGAATAACCAAGGAACTCTCTTGCCATTCGTGTTACGACAGTTTATACAAAAACGTAGGATCCATGCCGTAATTCTTGTCAGACGTTGCCAAGAACTAAATTTCTCAGCTTCTAGTAGTGGCGTCATTTCCACAACTACTTGAATTATAGTTGGAACTATTTGCTCTTCACTACTCAAGTTAGTCCTCTCTGCCCCTTCAAGGCTGGTTCCACTTCTTTCCAGGCGACTTCTGGTAAACTAAGCCATGAGGGCCCATGCCACCATTCCTCATTACAAAGCAATTTCGGTAGTCTTTGTCATCGCGTAATTAAATCTGCAACGTTTCTTTTGCTGCTGCAGTAGTTCCAGGTTCCTCGTTCCCTTGTAAGCGCTTGTATCTCTTGAACTCTTTGGGCAACAAACAGCTTCCACCTAGAAGGAACATCCTCTATCCATTTCAAGGCTACAATAGAATCCGACCAATAGAAACGAAGTGTATTGGGTAAACTCAAAACTTGTGGAACACTTTCAGTAATACGACTTCCAATGAGGCAGGCCATCAATTCTAATCTTGGAATACTTATGGGTTGAAGCGGGGCTAATCTAGACTTAGCTGTAACAAAACAAGTGTTGAAACTTTGTGGATGTGGATTGCCTAACGCATAACGAAAATAAACAACCGCCGCATACACACGTGGTCCTGCATCACAAAACGTGTGCAACTGAAAGCCTGGTAAAGTGCTGACTTGTAGCCAACGTGGAATTTGTAAACGTTCGAGTTGCTGTTAGTCTTGCTTCCACTTCAACCAAACTACTCTGAGATTCTCTGGCATTTCTTCATCCCATTTCACCTTCAGACGTTGCAAATCTTGTAACAAGCATTTTAGGAGGATGACAAATGGTGCAAGAAAACGTAGTGGATCAAACACTCGAGCAATCATTTCTAACATGTGACGTTTAGTGGACACTTCCGATTGGCTTGCTTCCAATAGAGCACTAGAGCGCAAACTTAAACTGTCTGCCGTAGTGTTCCAGGTGATACCTAAAACCTTGACCATTTCCACTACAGGCTCTTCAACCGATGTCCGACCATCCGCTATCCACAATTCTCGCAATATTTCATCATTTGTAGCCCACTTCATAAATTGCATGCCTCCTTTCAACATTAACTCTACACTTTTGTAGACCTCACGTGCACTACAGCTGTAGTGTCCTCTCCATTCAAATGGTCATCCACGTATGTGTGCAAATCCAAAAGTTGATCGAGTTCCCTGCTACTCGATGGATGTGTGCTTGCATGCAGGCGAATCGTTGCGGTATGTAAAAACGGGCTAGCTTTCATTCCAAAGAGTACACTCGTAATGCTTAGTACCCTCAAGGGTGGTTTGGTTCCCTTTTTCCAGGGCTCATCCGTCCATAGAAATCGAGTTTATCTATCACTCTATCCTTTGGATTCAGTCTTACTTGCAAAAAGGCTTTGCTCAAATCTGCCGTTATGCCAATTTTCGGCAACCGGAACCAAAGAAGAAGATCAAAAATGGGAGGATTCAAACTTGGCCCTGCATGCTGACAGTCATTTAGGGAGCGTCTCTCTTCTGGCTTAGATGAAGCGTCGAAAAAGATTCTGCACTTGGTAGTCTTCCTGTCTTCCTTTATGATTGCATGATGAGGCATGTAATACACAGTAGGGCTGTGCTCCTCTAACCTAACTTCTACCGCATGTCCTTTCTCCAAATACTCAAACAAGGTACTCTTATAGCGTTCACACACGTCAGGGTTCAGCCTCAACTTCCACTGTAACCTTCGCAAACGTTCCAAGGCTACCTCGAAATTATCTGAAAGCTCATCTTTCTTCTCGTTCCAAGGAATGTCTACTTGGTATCCATTGTCCTGCAATGTAGTGGTTCTACAAAATGCCTCCCAAACTTCTATATCCTGTAGTGTCTGTTTCGACCGTTCCTCTTCTGCCAAAATACCATTACTGTCTAGCTCCCAAAACTTGGAAATACCGATAGGCCATTCGGTTTTTTCTTCTACGGTTGTTGCTACACACATTGATACCGTATTTGTGTTGGGACTCTACATGGGCGTGCAGCCGTGCAACATCCATCCAAACATGCTATTGACTGCCATGAGAGTCGTGCCTTGCTTCTTCATTTGACCAGTTATCACTTTCCAGTACTGATCAGCTCCAATTAATACATCTACACTCGCCACTTGCCCTGGGCCCATTTTCTGATTCCAACTGCGTGCTTGGTGATCTTGCAAAAATCTTTCAATCAATCCACTTTCCCAAATCTTGACCCCATGACAAATTTCCGGAACCTGTAGAGCAGAAAGCTTGACTTGAACACCATTGCTTCCACACAGCGAAAAGGAGATTATTTTGCTTCCCTGTTGACGTTTTCCACCTCCAAACGAATGAATTACTGTTTCCTCTTCCCCACTCACTGGCAATTTTAAACGCTCTACCAACCGTGTCGAGATGAACGAGCGCTCACTCGCTGAATCGACCAATAACACAATTTCTTCCATTCCTCCTTCATATTGCACCCACTCTCGCAATGTCTGTAACACGGAGACGGTCTTGTCCTTGTTTCCTCTTGACAAAGACGCTGATGCCATCACGACAAAATGCGATGTGTCTGCAACTGACATACCTACCTCCTGTGATGGAGCTCTCATGCAGCTAGCTGCTCTGGCTGGAACTTCTGACATATTTCTGCTGCTGGCGGCAAGGGCGACTGAGGGCGAGTTGCGTTTGTAGCAAAATACCGTGTTGTGAGTCACAGCTTGACACATCCTACAACTGACTTGCTGGTCGCATGTGCTTGCAAAATGGTTAGTCTTCTTTAAATACCGAAAACACCTACGTGACGCTGATAGGGCCTTGCGGCGCTCTTGATTGGTGACAGTCTTCGGGCATGCTGCAGACGACTACAACCCTCCTTCGTTGCAAAACACACAGTAGGGTTTAGAAGGCTGCATGCGGCCTCCCTTGGTTCCTGTTGACCCTTCCGTGACAAGCAATGAGGTGGAAGGCGTGGTGCTCGAGACCCCTCCCCTTTTCGATTTGCGTTTTGTGCATGAGCTCCTTTCTTTAAGTGTGCGGCGCTGTACGTTAATTCCAGTCCATTCAATTCGTCTTTAACAAAGTCTACCAGCAGTTGCAAGTCATATACTGGCATTCCTTTGTTTTGACGGTGCCACTCTCTGACTATTCGATTTGGTAAGCAACGAAGTAGGATAGGACAAAGCAAGGACCCCATTGTTGACACATCTTGCCCCAACACCTCTAGGGACGGCAAATGCTTTTGAAAGTCTTCTATAAGAAGTCGCAATTCTACGATGTTGTCCATTCTTGCTACTGGCTTCAGGGCCCACAACAAACGTACATGTTCCACCACTAACAGCTGCTTATCTCCATATTTTTCTTCAAGTAGCTTCAATGCGTAGTCGTAATTCGCCTCCGTTAAAGATAGACCGGCAATTGTCAAACTGGCCGACTACTTTAGCAGCCCCTTTAAATAGTTAAATTTGTCCACCTTAGACAAATCTCGATTTTTGTCAATTCCTGCTGAGAACTTATCAGCAAATCTTTCCCAGTCTGCTAAGGTTCCATTGAACTTTGGAACTTGAAGCTTTGGCAGTTTGGCGGATTTCACACCTCTTATGGCACGTGCTGTTGCTACATTCGACTTTAGAAATCGATTTGCTGCTACTTTTGCATCAATAATTAAGTCGTTGAAAGTATCGTTGCTCGTTACTTCTACGGCCACATCTGCTGCTGGGCTGTGGACTTCTAATTGCTCATTAACCTGCAGTAAGGTTACTTCTTTTGCTATCAATTTAGCTAAACAGCTTTCTACTTCTCCCCTATCTTCATCCATGATTGCTTGCCTTAATTCTTGAATCAACCTCGTAATGATTGGCCTCCAGCCGCTCGACTATTTTTTAGCTGGGCGAGTTCCATCTTTAACTGCCTATCACATACAGCTCTATCTGCAACCTACTAACTATATCAAAGGAAACATACAATGGCACAAAGGCCCGACTATTCTAAACCACAAGAAGGCAACAACCAGAAACCGAGTTGCCCCTCCCCCTAATGGGGAGAGAGCAACGGACGCCGCAAGAGCGACGCTACCACTCCTTAATTCTAGGGTAAGGCGAAAGGGTTCCTAATTACCAGTACACACACTACACTCCCATTTGCTAAAGGCCATGAAAACGATTCCCGGGTTTCGACACCACTGTCCGGATAATAGCAAAGTGGGAGACATGCCAGTAGACTGAACTCTAACTAAACGGTTGGGGGTTGGATGGGGACTTAAACCAACTATGCAGCCACTAGTGTTGCACATCGGGGTTGCTCGAACTTCGCTAGCTAATACGGCGAAGACGCTATGGCCCCTGTCCTTAAAACGACTTAAAGTTTAAGGAGGAATTAGGTTCATTTGGGACTCACTGAAAGAAGCAGCTCAAGATGGCAGGCTGAAAACAAAGACAATTGATTAGTGACAATTGATACCCAAAGACAAGACACTCTTAACCACTAAACCATCTTAAATTCTAAGTCCCAGCAAAATAGGTCTAGGGCCTTTAGGCTTAATCTTAACCCTAAGTCATCCCCCCTTTTCTAAAGTAGGCCCAAATTAGTCCTAACAATTGCCAACTAAATCCCCCCGGTAAAGTAGTCCAAGGCAGGAGATCTTTGCTGGTCAAGTCCAGCCGTCGAAAAAGTGAACTTTATTTCCAAACTTGCTTAAATAGGTTTTATATAATAGGCAAGCACGCCTGCACGAGAAACGAGGAGGAAATACAAATGGAAATACAATTACGACCCCAAGGGGTTGAGAAAATACTAAAAAATAGGTATAGTTAAGGTACATTGAGATACCTAAAATCACTACTTAAGGCCACCTGTGAACAAGAAAACTAGGCCGGCCAACAATGCAGTCCAGATTACAAATATAGTCTGATACTGTTGTTAGTCTTGACAACCGCTGCCAGCTAAGGTAACAATTCTCTACATTACTTATAAGTGTGTATTTTCAGGTAAAATATAAAACAAAAACACTATAAAGCGCACTTATTCGCTTTTTCGTAAATTAAAATCGTGAGGAATTTGCATTTTCCCCAAAACGTCCTTAACATCCTTGAGCCCGTGTTAAGCCTAACTAAACCTAACCATTCGAACGGTCTAAAAAACCAAGCAAATTTTCGTATCTTCTATCCTTCTAACCTAAATTTGCGTCATATGGTCCATTCGAAACAGCTATGGGGGTTGCGTGGTAAGCCTCGTAAATGACTCAGGTTTAAGAGTTTTTACGATTTTTTATTCTTTAAAATATATATTTGTTAGGCACTAAACGATTGTCGACCCGGGGTTTGTGCGTATGGATTAGAAGCGTTTCGAGATTAATATAGGCTAAGATAGATTAATATGAAATCACTCTGCATATTTCCAAGGCATGACCGAAAACTTAAGAAAAAACTAATCATTAATAACATCCAACTTTTCTCAAACAGGCACCAAAATATTAAGCAGCTGGTCATACACCGCAAAAACGTAAACAATAACAAAGCAGACGACGCACTTTCAACACCCAATATCTATATATATATATAATCCTCTGTACAGAACCCACTTGCACTGCTACATATGTAGGACAGTCCCTACAAAAATAGAAGGTACGCGTGCATTCCACAAATCTAACTTTAAATTAAAAGTCGAAACCAATTCGTTAGTGTAGCACTGTCTTTCTACAGGCACGTCACCTGATAAATTCACAACTGGGCACACTCCCACCTTGGACAAGGTCCAAATCTTGTTTCAAGAAAAACATAATAGAGCCCGTATTAATCTCGAAACGCTTGTAATCTGAACGCATAAACGCCCGGTCCACAATCATTTAGTGCCTGACAATAAATATCTTAAAGAATATTTCCCTGTATTAAAAAATCCTAAACCTGAATCATTTACGAGGCATGATACGCAATCCCCATAGCACTTTCGAATGGACCATATCTTGGAAACCATGTGACCCGATGTGCATACACCTTGACTTGCAACTTGGATTTCCAAGGAGCAGGTCGAGTTCTGCTTTTTGGCTACCGATTTCTATTCTTTTATTACTTTAACCTCTTGACGACCAGCGCATGCGCATGTACGTCTTACATTGTGAATGACGCCCTACCAAGGCGTTCGCATATACGTCGTTCTGCCCCATTCTACAACAATGAGTGTTCTTTTGTCTGATAGCGTATCAATCGCTAGTTTTTTTTTCAGCTAGTGCCGTTGTATTATTGGCCTGAACCGTGTTGACGTCACAAATAGTTATCCAATCGAATTTGACAATAGATAAAAAGGCGGTTTTTCTTAGTGAAAACACGTGAGCAGGCTGCAACAATGGCGGGCTCAACTGCGGCCCACCCGTATGCGGTTGAGCGAGCTGTGAGTTTGCTGCGTACTCGAGCCATTTTTAAAAATTATATTGTGACAAATGCAGGCTTGTTTTGTGTAGCTTCTTATAATAGTGAGTGACAGTGACATCGATGTGGACTTAGATTTCAATCCATATGACTATGTCAGTGAACAAGACAGCGATACTGACTAGAACTTCTCATCGCACAAAGAATACGAGCCGGTGAACCGCGTGTGGCTGGCGGTTCTTGGCCATTCATTTCCGACCCGTTCACCGACCGACGCCGCACACCACTCGCGCAGGTAAATACGGATTACGATTTTCATCCAGCCAAAAACTTTCAAGAAATGAAGTCGGCGAAAAATTGTTTCGAAGCCTTTTTTTGGTAGTCGTATATCGTCTTTGTGCTCGTGGACAAATAAGAGGGCTGCCCAGTATTTTTCAGGAAATACAGCAGGAAAGAAAGGCGTATGGAATTTTATGGTTTCCAGTAAAAGTAGATGAAATGTACGTATTTTTTTCTCTGGTGTTTTTGATGGTGTTTTTCATTACACATCTGCCAAGAATTACAGATTATTGGAGCAACAGTGTTTTAGTGAGCGAGGCCCACCAGTGTTTACAGCTGCAGTAATGAGCAGAAACCGATTTCTCAGTATTCTCAAGTTTTTACGTTTTTCTGACGCTGCGCTAGCGTGAAAAAATTTTCCCCTGACACGTTTAGGACAGTATATGGCATTACTCAGGGAAGAAAGTGAACAATTGTTCGATCATGGAGAACATTGGGCAGTGGATGAATGCTTGATGTTATATAAAGGAAGGCTACATTTTCGTCAATACATAAAGGATAAACGAGCCAGATTTGGACTTGAAACTATTTTGTTTATGTCCAAGTGATTCGCGATATCGTGGGTATACACGGAATTTTGCTCTCTACGTTGGAAAGGATTTACACAATTTGAGAAATCTCCCTGATTCTGCAGAACTTTCTATGTCAGAAAGAGTGGTGGTTTACTTGGCTGAACCGTTTCGAAACCAAGGAGGACATTTGGTAGTAGATAACTGGTATATGTCACCCCGTTTGTGTACATATTTGCTTACTAAAAACAGATACATTACAGGAATAGTTAGACAAAACAGAGGAGTTCCTAATAAACTAAAAGTTGAGCCATTGCAAAAGGGATACCCATGAAAACTTGGTAAACCACGCGTAAATAAACGCTGAACCGCCTCCAGTCGATTGAAATCCTGCAACAACGACGGTGACCAGACCTGACTGGCATATTCCAAGATAGGGCGTACATAAACTTTGAACGCCCACACTAGGGTCGCAATATCAGAATTAGTAAAACACTTTTTTACCATAGCAAGTCGGCGAAAAGCAATTGTCGCAATTTTTGCGCAATGTAGGGATATCTTGAGGGTCAGGATAAAACCAAACACAAAGATCCTTAACAACGTCCAGGGATGACAGCTTGTGCGTGTCCTGGTGACACTCACGGTTAGGATTGGAATAGCCAATGTGAATTGTGGTGTCTTACCTCGCCCCTGGCTGGCGCCACCAGCCAGACCTAAAGTTGTATGCTTGTCATCAGCTGACACGTTGGTCATCTGACCTGTTGTTAATAAAACTGATGGCAACTGACAAGCCAGGGTCAGTCATACAGTATTCCTTGTCTGGAGTCGTTCTTCCCTACGTAGTGATAATTAGGCTTGATGAGTGGCAACGTTCACAATGGCGACGAGGATAGGATCAGGAATAAAGCAAGCCTAAGACCGACAAATGAAGATAAGTAAATCGAATTTTTTTTCGGAAAGGCAAATCAAAATTTTGAAACGAAACGGACTTATCTTAATCACATGTACTTTCTCTCACTTCATCGGTAGTTTTCTGGGGCAGCAGGATAGACTGGGGATAGTCCGGGGAAAGGCGTGGATGCAGCGTGTGTCGGCAAAAGTCCCAGCATTTATTTGGGAAGCCATCGTTGTTTACGGTGGTGAAAGTGGGCGTGGCACGAGGGAATCTAGTCGGCGTCGCAGTCCAATACGCACAACAGTGTTCAAGGTCACACGAAGCCAAGTCGAACGAAGCAAACACTCTTAACGCAAATTCAGCGGTGATTAGATTAATGAAAAATTTACTTCGAAAATTATCGGGAATTTATCCATGTTAGTGAAAGCATTCTGGTTGTATTAGTGAGTTTAATTTTGTGCAACATGTCCACATTTATGCAATTTGAAGCCTATAATAGTAAAGATGATTGGTCTCAATATATTGAAAGATTAGATAACTATTTTACTGCGCATGATGTCGACGCTACAAAATATGCACCGATGCTTTTGTCCTTATTGAGCGCTGCTCATTATAAATTAATTAAGAGTTTATGCAGTCCGGCACTCCCTAACACAAAGACGTATGTGGATTTATGTAAGCTAATGAAAGAAAGCCTTGACCCTACTCCTAATAAGATTGCGAAGCGCTTTTGGTTTTGGAAACGGGATCAAAGGGATTCCGAAAGTATTTCCAAATATATTTCTGAATTAAAAAACTTGTCGGAGCATTGTATAATATTGGCACATATAATAATAAATAACTTGTCGCATTAGCAACTTGAGTGGGAAGGGCCCATTGCGGTCCACTGACTCCCACCCAAACTAAAAATTATTTAAAAGGAAACAATAAAATACAAAGCACGCTGCATGTCAGGTCAATTCACGTCACAGAATAAGTAAAATACTGAACAGTTAGAAAGTAACTGGAGTCAAATCAACATGTGCTTAATAATAATAAATAAAACACAGTAAGAGGCAATAAAAAAGTAAACCAGAAAAATACATATTAAAAACCTTTTGAAACATTTAAAAACCATATAAACATAATTAAAAGGCAATAAAGCAGTGAACTGAAATTTAAAAGCGCATCAAAAACCTTTTTAGGTCACATCTGGACAGCCTACTTTTAAAAGTAGGTAAATTAGGTGCCTTGACCACCTCATCAGGAAGGGCATTCCATGGTACGACAACTCTGTTTGTCCAAAAATACTTGCGAGTATCACAGTTAGCTTTGTTAACCATTAACTTATAGGAATGACCGCGAGTTCTGTCACCGACACGTAATTCAAAGAAAAAGGAGTAATCAAAACCTATTAAATTGTGCAAAAGAGAGAATGTTAGATGCAAGTCTGCACGAAGTCGACGTAACTCCAGCGAATCAAGAGCTAAAAACTCAAGTCGTTCCTCTAAGTTTTGTTTTTTAGACCACTAAGTGATTTGGTAAAATGTCTCTGCACAGATTCAATGATGTCTATATCCCCTAAGAGGTGCGGAGACCAAACAGGACTTGCATATTCGAGAATGGGTCTAACATAGACTTTGAAAGCCCAGATCAAAGTTTTGTGATCGCCTGAAGTAAATACTTTCTTAATCATTGCAGCTCTTTGACGTGCCAACTTGACGATATTTCGACAGTGGACACTCGATTTCAGATCATGTGACAGCCAGATCCCAAGATCCTTTATTATTTTAGGTTCGGGAAGCATTTCCCCCGGTATAAGACCATATTTAAAGCCAGTATTTGTGCGGCCAACATGGAAAACACAGCACTTTTGGGATGCAATCGGTAGTTGCCACATATTGGCCCATTTTACAATCTCGCATCCTGTACTAGCAAGAGAAGCTGAATCGGACGTATCAATAACGGCACTAGATACTTTAAGATCATCTGCAAACTTTTTCAGATCCACAGATGCACTAGTGGAGGTTAGATCGTTTAAAAAAAGAATAAAAAGTAAAGGGCCTAATACCGAACCCTGAGGCACGCCACTAACAACAACACAGACTTCTGACGCTGTGCCTTCAACAAACACTGACTGGGTACGATTGCACACAAAGTCAGCAAGCCACGTAAGTATTTCGCCTTTGAATCCACAGTGTTTGAGTTTGGCGATGAGCTTGCTGTGCACAACAGATTCAAATGCCTTCGCAAAATCAATGTAAATTGCGTCAACTGGAATACCATCGTCGATACAGCTCGTCCAATGTTCAAGAGTTGAAAGGAGTTGTAGAGTAGTAGATCTTCCTGGTAAAAATCCAAACTGATCATCAGCCAGTATGTGATTTTCTTCGATAAACGATAGCATCGAATTCCGAACAATCCTCTCCATAACCTTGCATGGTACAGAGGTCAGTGCAATTGGCCGATAATTACTGGGATTTGAAGCCTCCCCCTTTTTAAATATTGGGACGACTTTAGCCGTTTTCCAGATTTTGGGTAGTTTCCCAGTAGTAAATGATAAATTAAAAATCTGAGAGAGGGGTTTACAAATCTGATACCTAATCTCTTTATAAAATGCAGCAGAGTAACCTTCTGGGCCAACAGAATGACTGGGCTTAATGGATGACAATACGTTAAGCACGTATTGTGCTGTAAAAATTACATCATTACAAGTCTGGTCAGGGTTTTCTGATAGTAGTGGTAACAAATTGTTATCAGTTACAAAATTTTTCGAAAATTCTTTAGACAAAATATTGGCTTTATCACGGTTGTTTAAGACTAAGTTGCCATTCATCTGTAATGGAGGAATGGTGTGCTTACCGATTGTTTTTTGCTTAACAAATCTAAAAAGTGAGGCTAAACTACCTTCAGTAATAACTGCACATTCACGTTTAATCTCAAATTCTCGAGCCAGGGCAGAATATTGTTTTCGGCACTCATTATATTTAACCAGATTTGTTACAGACTTCATCTTCTTGTAAATGGTCCACAGCTTTAACTTTCTAGTTCTTAGCCGTATAATGGCTTTTGGAGTAGAAAACGTTTTCTGGTTGGAGCATACACGTTTGTTGTTTGCATTCACAGCCAGACCCAAACTAGATTCTGACACACAAAAATATATCAGATTCAGAAAGGCGTTCCACATGATTTCAACGTCTTCAATACCATGTAAAACAAAATTCCAGTTTATGACGTCCAAAAGTTGACGCAACTTTAAAAAGTCAATTTTATGGCGAAAATTAGAGACAGAAGGTTCCTTGGGTGTAAGCTGGAAGCTCTGCAGGGAAAAAGCAACCATATTGTGATCACTATTGCTGAAATGATCTATGACCTCAACCTTGTATGCAAGCCTGTCATTTTCAACCAATACAAGGTCAAGGATATTATCTAAACGAGTTGGCTCTTTTACTAATTGTGTCATGCCCAGCTCTGAGACACAGTTGAAGAAGAGCTGGTGGGAAGGTTTTCCAGCTGTATTCGCATCCCAGTCTATTGTAGACATATTAAAATCCCCAAGGATTACGTTAGAATAATTTGTTTTGACTGAGTTTTTCAAAAAAGAACACATCTCATTTACGCTATCGAAGCTATCCGCATTTGGAATGTAGCCTAGAATAATTCTGATCGATTCAGACAAGATATCAAAGCAAATTCCCTCAACACTATCCGATACCTTGCTGACTGTAAAGGGAATAGAAGCTTTGATGGCAGCTAGTAGGCCGCCACCTCGTGATCCGCGGTCCCTCCTGATGAGGCAGTAAGGCAGGTTTCCTAAGATAAGACTGTCAGTAATGGAGTCCGTCAGCCACGACTCCGTAACTACAACAACGTCGTAATGGCCAGTAGACAAGAGAATCATAAACTCTGGCAATTTCAAAACAAGGCTCTGAGCGTTAAAGAGGATACATTTCAAATCACACAGTTTGGGTAAAAGTGTAGTGTTCCTCATGAACCGATCCGACAGTAAACAAGGGGCTGGATGGTAAGATCCTCCTATTGAGTTGCCCATTAATTGTACCGGTTTCCCAACTTAAATCCAGTATGAATAGCAGAATTCAACTCGTTTACCAGAATGGATTTACCAGCTTTTGTTAGATGAATACCATCACGAGAGAAAAGACCTTTAACATGTAATAAATCATTCCAAACAATAACAACATGCAGATTTCTCTGATTGCATAGTTTAACGATTTCACAATTGCATTTAGTAATAAATTCACAAGAGCCAGGAGATCTATTTCCTGGCTGTGGTAGAAGGCCAACCAAGTAGATGGAAGCGGCTGGTTTGAGGTGAAGTATTTCATCTATTGCAAGAGAGAGAGATTTTACTATATGTTGAGGGGTATCCCTAAGAACGTTGTTGCTGCCAGCACACAGGATCACAGTTGGATAGTTCCCAGTATTTAAAAGGGCCTGTGAAACTCGACTGTGAAGTTGTTCAACTAGGAGACCAGGCCAGGTCCAAGTGATGGCTTCACCGGATCTGCCAAGATGGAGCCCACGCACATGAGAGTCACCAATTAGTATAATCTCGTGAGCATTGTAGCCCTTCTTGCTTTCTGAACCAGTTGGGTTTTTCTTTTCCAGTTTTGCTAAATATCCTGTAGCTACTTGTTTTGGATTGTGTCTCCAACAGTTTGCTGGCTTGTCACGATACCCAGCCGACGTGACGCCTAGTAATGTCTGGTTCCTGCTTTGAGTATTTGATGCCTCATTTGGCGAGTCATCATGCTTCTGCTCACATGCTGACAAAGGTGAAGTATCAAAAAAAGAATGACTACCAGCTAAACTTGTTGGATTTTTAGCCTCCAAAGCACAAATCTCTTGTTTGGTAGCACGGCATGATTTTGGAAAGCTGGTGAATGGACCACCGGATGCCAGGTGCAAAGTACCATCACGCATTTTGCTTGCAGCTGTCTTAATGGTTTTGTGCTTGTGCCTAACAGTCACCCATGGGTTTAATGGTTGGACCAATTTGTTATTAATGGTGTTGGTTGGTTTTGGCGTAGTCTCCTTCGGATGGTCTGCGTCCAAATGGGAGGAAATTAATTCAATGCTACCGCCTTTTGAGTTTGATAAAAGTGATGTAACTTTTATTATTGAGCCATCATTCTCCCGAGTCAAAACTTGTTTGTTGTCTTTCCTGTTAAGTACATGGTCGAGCTTTTCATCGATGAAAGTGAGTATCATTTTTGTTTGCTTTAGCATTGTATTTTCGAGCATCGTTTCTAAATTACTCGCATTAATTTTTACGAGTTGATGAAGTTCGTCAATATTTAGATGATATGTTAAGAGATAAATTCACTGTTGGCATTCAAGATAAGGCCACAATACGTAAGCTTTTGGGAGAAGCTGATTTAACTTGGGCAAAGGCCAAAGAGTTTGCTATAAGCATGGAAGCTGCGCAGAGAAGTGTTTCAGAAATGGGTAAAGAGAAAGTGTATAAAATGAAATTTAAAGAAAAATTTCAGACTGATCGTAAAAATAAAACGGCTCAAAATCCAAGCAAAAATGTAAAATGTACATGCTGTGGTAAGAAAAATCATGAAAAATGTCAATGTCGTATTAAAGACAAATTATGTTTCACCTGTGGATTAAAGGGGCATCTCTCCTCGATTTGTAAGGGGGAAGGGGAGCCGAGGAGGCCTAGAAAAGCAAATTTTGTAAAAGATAGGCTAACGACAAGTGATTCAGAATCTGATACTGGATCAGAGAATCACTCTCAGGTGCATACAATCGTAACCATAGGTGCAGTCCGAAAGGGGGCGTGGCAAACTTGGGTAAAGGTAAACAATGAAGATGTATTGTTCAATGTTGATTCTGGTACTCAATGTAGTATTATTCCCGAGAAATGGTTTACAAAGCACTTGAAAGGAGTAAAATTAAAGAAAACAAACATTGTTTTGCAAGTTTATTCCAAGCACGATTTTAAGCCCTGTGGTATAGCTAAACTTTCAGTGTGCTTTGCAGGTAAAACTTTAAATCTAGAAGCAATTGTAAGTCCTATAAATAATGTGCCACTTTTTGGCCAGGACTGAATTGAGGCTTTTGGAATGGACTGGAGACAGTTGTTTAAAGTAAATCAGTGTAAGGTAACTCAAAGTGTTAATGCACTGGCCCAAGGGAATGTAAAATCAATGTCTGAAGATGATGACCTTGTAAAAAGGTTTCCAGAATTGTTTAGGCAGGGTGTAGGAAAACTTAAAGAGTTTAAGGCACATGTTATTTTGAAGCCTAACTGTGTACCTGAATACTGTAAACCAAGACCTGTTCCCCTAGCTTTAAGAGATAAAGTTGTGAAGGAGCTTTGTAGGCAAGGAAGGCTAGGTAGGCTAGGAAGCAGGCATAATTTCACCCATTGAAGCAAGTCAGTGGGCAAGTCCTACAGTGTTGGTCTTTAAGCCAAATGGAGATTTAAGAATTGTAGGGGACTACTCTGGGACTGTTACCCAGAGGTAGTAACAGAATTATATCCTGTCCCCAGGGGGGGGGGGGGAAGAGATTTTCTCAAATTTAGCAGGCTGTGACAAATTCTCAAAGTTAGATTTGACAGATGCATTTTTACAAATTGAATTGGATGTAGTGTCAAAGCCTATTTTTAGCAATTTCTACCATAAAAGGGTTGTATGTTTGGAACCGTCTTCCATTGGGATTTTCAGGCAGTCCAGGTATTTTCCAAAAGAGAATGGAAACAATATTAGGGGACTGTGATAAAACCACACCTTTTGTTTATGATGTATTAATTGCTGGGAAAAATGAGGAACACGATGCCAATTTGACTGTCGTACTGGGTAAGCTGCAAGATAGTGGTCTTCGGTTAAGGCGAAGCAAGTGTACTATTGGCTGCAGTCAGGTAAATTATCTAGGATTTAAGATCACTAGCAAAGGTTTTATGAACCTTCCCGATACATTAAAGGCAATTCAAGAATGCCCAAGTCCTTGTAATCAGCAGCAATTGCGTTGATTTTTGGGTTTTGTAAATCAATATTCAAAATTTGTGCCCAAAATGGCTTCAATCGCTTATCCACTTAATAACCTGTTGAAAAAGGACACCCCATGGTTGTTGAGCGATTTTTGTGAGAAAGCTTTTCGAAAATTTAGGTTTGTTTTTTTGAACAGCGGCGTGCTTGCTCATTACGATGACAAGTTACCACTGAAGCTGAGGTGCGATGGATCGCCCTATGGGGTGGGAGCAGAACTTTTGCACGTTTTTCCGAATATGGAAGAATGGCCGATCGCTTTTGCCTCTCGAACCTTAACTTCAGCGGAGCGGGGGGGCTATGCTCAACTAGATCAGGAAGCTTTAAGCATTATTTTTGGTGTGAAAAGGTTTCACCAGTATGTGCTTGGTCAAAAATTCACTCTTTGTACCGACAACCAAGCGTTAACATGGATTTTCTACCCAGTTAAGGCTATTCCTGTGATAGCTGCAGCTCGTATACAAAGATGAGCATTGTTCTTAAATGGCTATGTTTATGATATAGAACATAGCAAAGGTTCTGAAAATGTAACAGCAGATGCTTTGTCAAGGTTGCCTTTAAGTAACCGTAAGCAGACGAAAATTGAGAAAGACACAGTTAGGGTCATGAGTTTGAAGCAAATTGATAATATTCCTGTTTTGGCTTTACAGCTAGAAAATTGTACTAAGCAGGACCCTATTCTTTCCAAAGTGTTGTTGTATACCAGGTTGGGTTGGCCGTAAAAAGACAAGGTTGACTTAGAATTAAAGCCATTTGTAAGTAGGCAGAATGAATTAAGTGTTGAGCAAAATTGTTTATTTTGGGGGAGACGAGCGGTAATTCCAAAGGTTTTAAGAACACAAATTCTTAAAGAACTCCATCTTAGACATAGCGGAATAATCCGTATGAAAGCTTTGGCTCGTTCTCATGTTTGGTGGCCTAAACTAGACCACGAACTAGAACTTATGGTAAAATCATGCGACAGTTGCCATCAAGACCGAGAAGAGAATAGACAAGCTCCCAAGTCAGTGTGGCCTTGGCCTCATGCATGTTGGGACAGGTTGCACGCAGATTTTTGTGAAATTAAGGGAAGAATATATCTAGTTGTGATATGTGCTTTTTCTAAATGGCCAGAAATCTTCTATATGAGTTCTACTACTTCCGAAAGTACAATTAAAGTGTTGTGAAACTTATTCGTTAGCGAGGAGTTACCCCTGGTTTTCGTTACTGACAACGGCCCTCAGTGGACCAGTGACAGTTTTGCAACATTTATGTAAGCTAATGGTATCGAGCACACAACTATCATTCCATATAATCCGTCCACGAATGGTTTAGCTGAAAATCTGGTGCGTAACTTTAAGCGTTCTGTAAAAGCTGAATTGAGTTCAGGTGCTTCGTACGAGCAAGTGCAGGCTAGATTCCTGCTCGCGTATCGCGTAACGCCGCATACAACGACGGGAGAGAAGCCATGCGTTCTTCTGAAGGGGAGAATCTTAAGAACCGCTTTGGACCTATTAAAACCAAATTTGCGAAATACTGTTGAAAAGCGGCAGTTTTCTCAAATTAAACCATACGCACATAAACCAAGAAAACAAAAGTTTCTACCTGGAAATATCGTCTGGGCTAGAGACTTCAGACCACGTGCTCGGCATAACTGCCTAAAATGTACTGTCGTCGCTTCTGTAAGTCACGGGATTTACAAGGTCGCGCCTTGCGATTCTCCCTGTGAACAGTGGCGCCGCCACTTCTCACAGTTAAGGTTAGCCACTCCAACGCTAATGCCAGCTGAGAATGAGCAGAGTTCTCTTGAATCGGAGCTTCAGGTTTCTATACACACTCAGCATTCTGTTCCTTTTGAGTCATATAACAGCGCTTTTTCAGATGATTCTTCCATCCACACCTACCAAGCAGCAAGGTGCCAGGTCTCCACCTGGTTCTAACAGGAAACATCAATCACCTGTAACGGGTGCTACTCCACCTGTCATGGGTGCTGCATGTACACCTCCTGAGAGGGAGGCACATCATGTTCTCCTCCTGTAGTGGGAGGCACATCATGTTCTCCTCCTGTAGTGGGAGGCACATCATGTTCTCCTCCTGTAGTGGGAGGTTCACCATGTTCTCCTCCTGTAGTGGGAGGTTCACCATGTTCTACTCCTGTAGTGGGAGTCCCTACTCACCGCTACAAGAGAAGAAAGCCATCTGGATCTCCACCTGCAGTGGAACCAGCCATAACTACGTGGTCCAAACGAATAAGGAAAGTCCCACAGAGGCTGGACTTGTGAGGCTGGCGTCATCTTTTCGGTTTTCTTCGTATTTTTTTCCCTTATGCAGGAGTTTTTATTCGAAGTTTTTCTGAAAAGAAGTTACTTGTAAATATTGTAAATAAGACATATTTATTTTTGTTGCATGTTTAAAAGAAAAAAATATTTTTGTATTGTTATAAAGAAAAATTAATATTTGCTGTATCTGAAAAAAAAGGATCTTGCCGTGTTAATATATGGTGTAAAGCACGGTAAGAATTTTTTTTAGGGGGGGGAGACTGTGGTGTCTTACCTCGCCCCTGACTAGCGCCACCAGCCAGACCTAAACTTGTATGCTTGTCATCAGCTGACACGTTGGTCAGCTGATCTGTTGTTAATAAAACTGATGGCAACTGAAAGATTCCTTGTCTGGAGTCGTTCTTTCTTAAGTAGTGATAATTAGGCTTGATGAATGGCAACGTTCACATGAATAACAGCACATTTATCCTTAGATAGAGGTAATTGGCACAACTCAGGCCACCGCTGAATATAACCCACATCAGATTGTAATAGTTGACTATCATTGAGGCAGGAGATTTGGAAACAAGATTTCAAGTCGTCCGCGAATTTGTAACACGGTCAATCACAAGTGTATAATTCAAATGAACTGATATAATTCAAACAGATATAATTCAAATGAGCAACGTGTTGTTAGTACTTTTGGACTTTCAGTTTCCTTATCCGTGCCAGTAGAGTCATAACTAGCATGCTCTTCATACAAAATAAATTCGTAGCTATTATCAATTACTTTTCACTAACCTAAAAATTTGCATGAAGACTGAAACTTGGGTATTTTTACTAGACTTGTCACTTTTGTGTTTAAATTGATGCAGATATTCTTAAACACATTTTTCAAATTTTGTTCCCTTCCATCTGAATTTAAACTTCATTTAACAAAGAAAGGGCACACGTTTGTGGTGTGAATTCACTGTAAGTAATTGATTAGTCGCTTCATCAAAAATGTAATGTACGTAATCACCTGGTAACTACGATTTTCGCGTTTGTGTTATTATGTTTTCTTTACTCGTAAGTAAATAAATGCATATGTTTGTTTGACCACATTCTGCAATTATACTGTTACGAGCCAATTCTATAAATGTCAAAATATTACCTTCTCTCTTTAGAAACTGAATGCAACGAAGCCCAAGCTAAATATTGCGAGATAAATTTTATGGGAAATTCATGTTTTTTCCATGGTACTAAATATGTGTGCCAGTGCCATGCTGATGGATTTGGTACAGACTCGGTCCTATATTGTGTTCGTAAGTATAATTTATTTAGTGAACTAACAGCATATATCTACAAAATTACGACCGTTTTGGTCTTGCACAAGTCACCATGCTTTCAAGGATTTAATGTTTGGCGTTTATAAGAACGTAGTACGAAAGGAAGCATGACAAAACCATAGTGTTGTATGGAATTTGATTTCATTGGGTGTTCAAAGATACGTATTACTTTATTTTTTTATACTCTTCAAATAGGCTATAATGCCAAAAAACAAAACGATTTCAAGCTGACTGATTTGCTGGCTGGGTATTTGCTCATATGTTAAAACAATTTATTAAAATTAACAACAGTAATCGTGGAAAGTATGATATATTTGTTATATGTTTTTGTGTATAGCTGCGATAGACCATTTTTTTCAGAATCAGAAGGTGGTTAAACTATTTTTTCAGTACCACATTCGTGGGATTTGATCCAGCATTCATGAGGCTGTCAGCCGACAATTCGGACTCTCGGGAAATATTCTTGCTGGGCTCTGGGAACCTCTCACATTGTTCACTGCGCGTGTTGGAACGTGATTATTTTTCCATCTGCTTGGTTGCATGCTGTAAGAGTCGTCTGTTGGAGTGAAAGTCTTAGAGCAGCTACCATTCGGTGACTTTATGCATATATGTCACCAATAAAAGCTGCAGAATGGAGATTCCTCACTATATTAATACACTATCAACTTCCATTTGAACAGGTATTTACGGATAATCGATTTTGTTTTTTAGATATGTTTAACACACAGAAAGAAAGAAAGAAAAATCAACAAACTGCAAAGTAGCCGTGCTCGTATTGTGGTTTACGTAATTGTGTGCACACATTGTGATGACATTGGTACATTTACAAAGTAAAAGTTGTAATATTTTACTGTAAGTTTACTAAAACTCCATATCACATTAATTGGTTGTGAATTACGGTTTTCTGAAAACCGCAGACACATCCATCAGACATGGAATGATTGTGCACCAATTTGGCTTGTGGCTACATTAAAAGTGAGTGTGGTATGGTTAGTATGGGTCACACGTTTGTTAGGAGTTCTACGGAATGTGGAACCCAGTTTTAACTTAATTTTGTAACTAGCCGTATCGTCCGCTTCACTCACTGTATTGGCTTCCATCCATGCTTCCTGTAATTTCTTTGATGTGCAGAGCTTTACAAAATCGATGTAGTGAATATTTCGACACAAACTAATTGCAATTGTTGCTCATAGTTCGCTCACCATATTCCTCAGTACATCTGCATTTTACCGACATCAGTGAAAACATACTATCTGTTTGTTTCTTTGCACTTTTTTACACCTACTCTTCCGGATTAAGGTGACTATGGAGGTGAGAAAAATGCTAAATTTACTATTGAGAGAGCAAAGCGAGAAATAAACTGAAAAGGTTTAGATTATGTGAAACTAGTTTGCTTTGCTTACTCAATCCACGCACCTGCTTGCTTTGGAAACGCGAATATTTTACACCCTTTCAGATCTTATAGTCTGTTTTTCAGTGCAGCAAGTCATTTGAAGTAAAACCAATTTTAAAATCTACGCGTAGTAAGCTGCAAAATATGACGTTTTTTAGGTTATTTGTGCAATCCAGTTTCTTTATGATAAGTTTACCTGAACAGTAACTTTGCCTGACCAAATATTAACGTCATGAATAAGATTTTCAGTTTCCCTGATAGAACTTTGACGTCATGAACAGTTTGCAGAACAGTTTTTCGCGTATTTCAGGTTAAAAAAATCAAGTTACAGTGGTGAAATACGCCCAACGGAACCACAATTTATTTATATTTCATTTGGCGGTGCTCTCATCTTTGTAATATCTTAGTTCAACAGGAGTAGAGGTACTCGGACGCTCACACATACTACCTCGTACGTTTTTAACGATTGAGATATCAGTTACGTATTATTGAAAATATTTTTTTTTTACAGTCCTATACTTTTTAGGGAACATTAGCCTATTTTTATTATTTATTTTAATCCATGTTCGTAAGAAATATAAAATACTGCTGAGAATTCACTGTCACTGTACTTCTCAATTATTTCGCACTATTTCATTTGCATAGTTTTAAATATTTATCTGAAGAAGACCCACTATTCACAATATGCTGAAAATATCTAGTGCCGCAACTAAAGGGTGCAGGGTTCAATGCACCCAGGCCCAAGAGTCACGGGGTCCCTAATTTGAAAGCAGGGAGTGGGGGGGCATATTTTCACATAAAATTTCTGTAACTAGCCTTCAGCCTTGAATACAAAACTGTTTAATAATAATAATAATAATAATAATAATAATATAATAATAATAATAATTTTATTTGCATCACAAATGCTCGAAGCTTGAATTATCTTGTTTGAGCAGCAAATACAAACGTTACATTTTAAAAAGAAATACCATAAATAACATACATTAAATCAACAGCCCGTTTTTTTATTTAATATTTTCATGGTAAAGTTTTATTTTCTATTTAATTATTTGCAAAAAAAAAATTTTAACTCTGGTTTAAGTTTACAAATGCTGTTTTTTTGTAATAATTCTTGTGGAATGTTATTAAAAATCTCTGGTATATAATAGCTTTTGTTTCTTTTTCCGTATTTATTATTCCATCGTGGTAAATTATATCTAATTGTATTTTTTCTTAATCTTTGTTGTTTTTCAATATTATTGTTTTTATGTTTATTGCAAAAATAATTTTTTGTAATTATGATTTGATCTCTTAATTTTATTATCGGTAAAATTTTTCGTTGTATAAATATATCTATAGTTTTTTATTTATTTTTGTTAGTTTCGTTTCCAAAAAGAACTTTTATTAATTTATTTTGTATCTTTTGCAATCTATTTATAATATAGTTTGAGGCCTGTCCATATACTTCAATTCCATATCTAAGTTGGCTTTCAATCCATGCATAATATAGTATTTGTTTATTTTTTTCCTGTAAAACATCTTTTATTAAGTATATTCTCGAAAGTAATAATCTAAGTTTTTGAATAAGTGTTTTTACGTGTAATTTGAAATTCCAAATTTTATCTAAATATATACCTAAATATTTCGCTTGGTTTTTGCAAGTTAAAATTTTACATGTGTCTGTACAGTCATTATTTTTCCTGTCCTCTATCATTTTTTTGCAATCTTCTCCATGAATAAAAATTTTTGCATTATCATTGTTAATCATTTTGGGAACCGTTATGTCCATGTAAAATGTTTTTTCATCACTAACATACATTTCATTTTTTATTAACCAGCAGTTTAATATGTTGAAATCATGTTGCAAATTTTTTAGCATTTCGTTTTTCGTATCATGAATTGAGAAAAGTACCATGTCGTCGGCAAAAAGGTAAAGATATGTTCTGTCTATTCCAACTTCAATATCATTTGTGAAAATAAGAAAAAGAAGTGGTCCGAGTATCGAACCTTGTGGTACTCCATATTGAATATTAATATTTTTACCAAGAACGTTATCAATTTTAACAGCTGCTTTTCGATTTCTAAGATAACTTTTAAGAATATTATGAATTTTTCCTCTAATTCCAACATTATTACATTTGTTCAATAAGATTTCATTATCGAAGGAGTCAAAAGCCTTTTACAAATCAATAAAAATTGTTCCAATATATTTGCCTTCATTTAATGCTGTGGTTACAAGCTCATTTTAAATTTCTACAAGTAGTTGTGCTGTTCCTTTTTTCTCTGTATATCCAAATTGTATGTTTGTTAATACTTTACGTATTCTTAAAAAACTTTTTATTTTATTTGCAAAAAAATTTTCAATGATTTTATTTATTACTGATAATAAGGATATTGGTCTGTAATTATTTACATCTGTTTTTGTACCTTTTTAAAATAATGGTCTTAATATGTGTGTTTTTAAATTTTCAGGCCATTTTTCCTCATCAATTATCTTGATAATAAGCTGGCGTATTGCTTTTGATGTATTTTTTTTTACTTTCTTTGATATGTTTTGTCATTATACCGTCATATCCTGTCGAATTTGTATTTTTAAGTTCTGTAATAATTTTCTCAATTTCAATTTCCGATGGTTTGACAATATACATTGAGTTTCTTATATTGTTTTGTTTTAACTTAGAAAACTTCCTTTTAAAAAATTTACCGTGGAGTATGTTGTTCGTTTTATTTGTATACCTTTCTTTTAATTCAGGTACCTGATTTTGAAAATTTATTGTAAATTTTTCACATATTTCTTCTTTTGTACTTTTCTTGAAAGCATTTTCAATTGTTTCATCAATATTTTCTTTATTTATATTTTTTCCAGTTAATTCATTTATAACTTGCCACATTGTTTTATTATCCTTTTTACCTTTGTTAATCTCTTTTTCATAAAATGTTTGTTTATCTTTTATATCTAGTTTTTTTTACATATTTTTTTAGTGCATTATAATTGTTTAGTTTGTCGATATCTATTTTTTTTTATTTTTTATTTCATTCCAAAGTTTATTTTTACTTCTTATTAATTCTAATGTTTCCAAACTTATCCATTTTTTTCTCCCTTCTACTTTTTTAAACTTTGTTTTATTTTTTTCTCTTAAAGTATTTTTGTTATAAATGTATTGTATTGTTTTGGTAATTTCATTTAATGTTTCGTCTACATCTAAACTTGTTATTAGATAAGGCCATTGGATATTATTCAGTTCTTCTACAATTTTATTTTCATCATATTTTTCTTTTTGCTTTTTGTTGCTTGTAGAGTAATTGTTTTCTGTTTCATTTTCTTTTTTGTTATTTCTTTCCCAAAGCCAGCATGCTGTAAAATAGTAGTCAGACAATTTTTCTTCTATTGTTAAACCTTTTGTAGTCCATTTTTTTGTTTTTACAATAATATGATCTAAGCAAGCCTTTTGTAAACCAATTTCATCTTTTTTTTTTCTTTTAATAAATTCAATTCTCGTTGGAGAGTTAATTAATTTTCAGTTAACTCGAAACCTTCTGTCGCAAGTAAATTTGCGTATTTATCAATTGTATTTTGTTCAAATTTGTCAATGTCTGAATTTTCTTCTTCTAAAATATCGATATTTATATCTCCAACATATATAATGGTTTTATTTTTTTCATGGTCATTTAGTATAGTTTTTAACTCTTTTATGTATTTCACTTTATTTCCACTTGGTTTCCTATATACAACTAAAATTTGAAATTTATGTTTTACTAATTCAAAATTTATTTTAATTGCATCATTTTCATCAATTTTTTAATTTATTGTGTGAATATTGTCAAAATTTTTATTCTTATCCAGAAAAATGAAAATTCCACCTCCTCTTTTTGTTTCATCTCTTGTTATTGCAAAGTTCATATATCCTTCAATTTTATAGTTTTCAATTTCTTCTTTTTTGATGTTTATTTCTGTAATAACAATTAGACTCCATCTTGTTTTACTCCTTTCAATTCCAATTTGTAAATTATTCCAATTTTTTCTAAGGCTTCTTATATTCACATGTAATAATGAAATTCCAATTTCCCCTTCCAAAAGGTGAGTCGTACAATCCTTCAGTTGATCAAAATTCTGTAACACTATGTTTTTGAAATTGAATTTGTGGCGTTGTTGTTTACGTCAAATCAAATTCCGAGCGCACATTTAGTACTTTCTGTTCGTTTTCATTTACCCTCATATGAATTTTTCCGTTTCTGAACCAGACGTACTTAATATTATTATTTTTAGCATACATTTTTGTTTTCCAAAAAAGTCTTTTAAAGTACTGGTTCATATTTTCATTAACATAAATTCTGCTCTTATTTCCATTCTTGTACACATCATCATTCAACACAGTTGTTTTTCGATTTTGTAACCATGCATTTCTATACTGTCTGTATTTGAATTGTATGATAACACTACTTGGCTTGTTTTTGTTCTTGTTGGGAATCCTATGCACTGCTTCTATTTGATCAGCTCTAAAGTTTTGAACACCAAAAGAGTAGGCTAACTTTGGTATAAGTTCTTGCAGGTTTTCTCCTTCTAGCCAGTCCAGCTGGTTAATCTCTAGATTTCTATTTCTGTCATACTGTTCCTTTTCTTTTTGTTCTATTTCCATCAGTACGCCGGTTATCAGCGGCTGTTTACTGATGGGTCGAAGTCAGACGCTGGCGTGGCTTGTGCTTGTGTTTGTAAGGGAGTGACGGTTGCCCATCGCCTTCCATCAGGCTATTCTGTGTTTTCTGCAGAGCTTTTGGCTCTCGGTTTGGCGGTGGAATGGATCCTTGGCCTTCAGGGCACGCATTTCATTATCTTTAGCGATTCCATGAGTGCCCTGGAATCCTTGGCGAATTACAATCCTCGGAACCCCTTGACACAACGTGTCCAAGCTTTGCTTTCCCGCTTGCCTGGCCAGCGGAAAACCGTGCTTTTCTGCTGGATCCCGGGCCATGTTGGGATAG
>JAHWFP010189682.1:108111-194198 GCA_023313725.1 Lithobius niger | reverse complement strand
CGAGTGTTCATTTACATCTAATACATTTATTTTTTCTTTGTTTTTTTATCATTTTTACGACATCTGTTCGGACATCTCCATTCTATTATTAACTATTATTAATAACAATTATTATTATTAACATTATTAATTAACTATTATTAATAATAATAATAATAATAATAATAATAATAATAATAATAATATAATAGATTGTTTGCCACACTAGAATCGTGGGTAGGAACCGGATGGTTGATGAACATTAACACTGGACTTCAAAACACTCTAGTTATTAAAGTTAAACAGGTCGCTTAAAATATGTATGAAGGGGGTTCTTGTCAAGCAGTCCGTGAAAGCAGTATGATAGTAGGGAATTCGTCCTCAGAGACAGACAAAATGGTGGCCCCCGTGAAACCCAGAAGTGCTGCCATTTGGAAGACGACCATCAATCTGAAGGTCTTAAGGTCACATCCGGTCCCCCATTTTGGGGTGTGTCAAATTGAAGTTGGCCATCTTAGGGTGATACTATTTTGGGGCGTAATAAATTAAAGTGGCCATCTTGGGGTGTATCATATTGTAGGCCTCCATTTTGGCGTGTTTGCTGTAAAGGACTGTAACTTCTAAAACATTGGCCTAGAGCGAAATGGTTCGGAATTTGGCCACCTTTTCCTTAACCCCACCCATTATCCCATCCTTTGGATAACTCCACCCAAGGTCCGGCCTAAGAAATGGCTCTCCCGAAATTAGGGTACTGCCATTTTGGAGGTTGGCCCGCCCCCTTGTTTCGACTTAACTAACCACAACTCGCGGACCATTGGTTATAGAGTAAAACGGTTGGGATTTGGATTCCCCTGCTACACACTACACAATGCCTACACTATTTATCGGGTGGTAGCCACCAAGTTCATTATGCAATTTGTTGGTTGTACACACATAGCCTACAGTGTAAATGTAGATAGTTCTTCTCAGCAAAGAGAATTAATTAGTGAATTTATATTATTCATATTATTGTTTAATATATTTCAAGGAGTTTTAAAAAGCCTGAAACTAAAATGTATTTTCCCCAATTTAGGAAGGAGCGACGGAAAAGCCTGGTCGGTAATTATGCACTATGCTTGCCTGGAGAATAAAATATCCGGCTTATCGAGCTCTTTAGCTTAGTGAGAAGTTAGATTCCGGTTTAGAATGGAGTGAACACTCACTCACGTCCTGGTGTTGCTACAGGTAGCATGACCTGCAAGCTACAGTCATGTTTGTTTAAACCACGTACTGTACGGTTTGCAAGTATTGTAAATTTAAATTTAACCTTGAACTATTGAAATGTAACTGTTAAATAAACAGTTGAACTTTAAATATCCTTCTGGAAATTCTTTTGCACAACGCACAGTAATTGTACTTTGTAGGACTAGGAATTCACTGGAGTAACACGGAAATTTCCTACAGTGGTAGCGGCAGTGCGTGGTTTTGTGACACGGACATTGCATTTGTGCGACGTGCATATTATTTTGCCAAGAGCGTGGTGGTCCATTTCAAGAAGGAGTCTTTCAGAATTACAGTATGGTAGGCTAACATTAACATTTTGGTGGGACCATTTAACGAGGGACAAATTTTGTTCAGTTTTCCGTCGTAGCGAAAACCCTCGTTACGACGTCATAACGGTTAGGCCTATCGTAACGAACGCTAGACTTTCAGTTGTAGCGCTAACGTTTTTGCTCGCAGCATTAAACAATTTTGTAAACAGTCCTTCAAATAGAACTCGTTATGTTGCATATTTTGTTAGTAGCAAAACCAAAACGTAAAAACAAAATTAAACCAGTGACAAGAAACCACATGGAATTTGACAAGTACCGCTAAAACGACATCGGCAGCGTTAGTCTGTTGATACTCGTGAAGCTCAAATGCATTTCGACAAATACAAGAAATATTCCAGTGCACTCACTATTCATAACAAAGTAATATATTTGTGTAATATATTGGAACATAATCAATTTATTTACAGATATTTATGAAAAATATATATTTATTTGTGGTATTAGACATTGAGACAAATGAAGGCAGCTCTGTATTGCATCTTCTAGACCGTAATTTCCTTCGCAAATGTGACGAGTGACGGGGGGGGGGGCACTATTTCCAAATTAACTGTGAACAATTATGAATCTTGGAAAAACAATTGTCGTTTTCTACTCCAAGAAAAGGGGTTATGGTCGTTTGTGGACCAAACTGAACCGGCGTTATCTGCTTCAGCCTCAGCAAAGGAGAAGGACAGATACAATCATCGCAAGAGTAGGGCCATCGCAATAATATGCCTTAATGTTGAAACAAGAATGCAGGATGTCATAGGAAACTTGTCTGATGCACATGAAGCATGGGAAAAACTCAAAACTATTGAGTCATTGTCTAGGGCTCGTGAGGCTAGGCTTAGAAGTGAATTCTTTGCTTTACAATTAGAACAGAATGAGCCCATGGCTTTATTTTTGGCTAGAGTTGACAAAAAGGCAGCTGAGTTAGCTAATATTAAGGGACCACATACAGATACAGAAATTGCATTCCAATGTTTAGGAAAATTGCCCGAAGAATACGAGTACACTGTCCACCAGAACTATCACTGGGAAGATGCAGACTTCATTCCTTCAGAGGTTAGGGAGCAACTTCTAGAAGAGTACTCTAGATTAAAAATGAAGCAGCCTTCTGCGTCTGCATAGATGTGATGGCTCCAGATGACTCTGAGGTTGGGAAAGCATTCACCATGTTTCAAAAAGTGTATAAACGTCCACCGTCTCGTGGTGAACAACAATTAGGCTTACAATTTCGTCAAGGTGTTAACTCCACCCGTACGAAAACCCCAAGTAGCAGTAGAGGCACCCTCGATGCGGTAGAGGTAGGGGAAGAAATAAAGCGGGTCCATCCAGCAATAACGACTGGGCCGGCAGTTTCTATGTTGGAATATACGAGCAGATCAATTCTTCAGCAGTGTGTGTGGAAAATGCAGATTTCACCCCCCCACCTTTTGCAAATATCTCATAAGTGTTGGTTGCATCGATAAGTCTCTTTATCACTTTGACATTTTTCAGGGACATGTAAGTGTGTATTTACATAATGCAAATGAATGCCTACTGTGTGGCAAGCGAATCGCAAACAAGTTGTATTGCGTATGCAATGTTGTGTCTCAAAAGGTCAAATCAAAACATGTGAATGGAGCTGTAGCTTGTACCTCCGACTCGAGTAGGAGTTCCTTTGACTTAAGTAAGAAGAATCAAAAGAGGGACTTTAAACGAAGTAGTAAAGTCAATAAGCTTAGTGTAGATGATACAGTTAAATCCAATAAGTCTGTTCAGGTGGAAACATGGCACTCGAGGTTTGGTCATCAGCATAATTTGGGCCTGATAAATTTACAAAACTCCAAGGTTGTACATGGAATACAAGTGATAGTGAAGCCTAAATCTCCTCAGTGTGAGGTACAGAAAGCAACCAAATCGACTAGGGCCAGTTTTAAGGGTATTGATGTTGTACGGACTAAGAAGCCCCTAAAACTCCTTCACATGGATGTTTGGGGACCAAGTCGCACGGTATCCTTGGGTGATTGTAGATATGTGCTTACAGTAACTGATGATTTTACTCGTTATGCATGGGTGTTTCCGATCGCTAAGAAAAGCGGCGTGTTTCCAACTTTTGTTGACTTTCGTGCTAGAAGTGAAAGACAATTTAACCTCAAAATTATAAACGTCCGTACGGACCGAGGTATGGAATTTTGTTCAAGTGAATTTTGTGATTATCTACGTACGTTGGGTATAAGATAACAGCGAATCAACGCCTACTCGCCAGCTATGAATGAAATTGCTGAGTGATTTAACCGCATGTTGATATAAGGTGTATGTGCAATACTTCACGAGACTTCTCTGCCATGCAATCTTTGGGCAGAATTTGTATGTATATTCACCTACTTAAGGATTAGGTACCCTCACTCAAAATTAGGCTTTAAGGTCCCTTATACAATCATTATTGTTTGATCGATGTGTATCAGTCAGACATTAACGAAGACCTGGTGCCATGTGTTATGTACAATTTAACAAGCCGGGAAGGGATAAAATCGATGTTAAAGCATGGGAGGGGGGATTCATTGGCTATTGCTGAAACTAAACATGTAAAAGCAGATGAGGATAAATTATGGGGAAGGGAAAAAAGGTCCTTGCAGTATAGGCCTATGAGTGTGCCTTAACCCAGTGAAGTGGCAACTAACTTTAACTATGAAAAGGGAATTAGTTCTGGTACAGTCTGGATCAAACGTTAATTCTATTGTAGAATCAGAAACAGAAGATAATGTTGAGGGCCCAGTAACCAGTGAAGAAGTTTCTCCACAACAATCATTCCCAGTAATAGTGCGGGCTCATCCGACACATTGACTCCATTAGATTATAAGAACTGAAGAAGGGAAAGAGTATAGTCCGTAAGACGGGGAAAGGGTAGGTAGGATAGTGTGTACTATATAGCACCTCAGATGAAATTACATTCCACAGTGTTAATGACATTAAGAAGTACTGTGTCCGAACCAGTGTTCGATTTTAGGGGTTGATGAACACCGGATCCCGAAAATCTATCCACTAGTGAAAGGGATAGTCCTGTTGATTTCAGTAATGCTGAGGCATACATGTGTATTATTGAGCCAAGTAACTAAGAGGAAGCCATTTCCTCTCAAAAGTGTGAATGAAAAGGTCCATGGAAGACGAAATTGCGTCCTTTAAGAAAAGAGAGGTATTCAAAGATATTAATGTAACTAATGATATGAAGGTACTGGGGTGTAAATGGATATACAAAGTAAAATGAAATACCGATGGAAGCGTTAAACGTTTCTGCTCTCGACTAGTAGTTCAGAAGTTTAGTCAAGCAAGCAGTGTTGATTTTGATGAAGTATTCACTCCAGTTGTAAAGTTTGTTTTGGTTAGATTCTTCTGTGTATTATTGGTATCCATTATGAACTGGACAAATGTAAATTTGTACATAAAGTGTGCGTACCTTTATGGTACATTAGATTGCAAAAACTTCATGGAAATCCCTGAAGGTTTCAAAACTGTGTTTAACCATGGCAAGGGGGGGGGGGAGATGAGGCTTAATGGCGCGTCGACAGCTTGGTCATTAGCGCCAACCTCAGTCACAGTGCAGTGGTCCGGGTTACCACTGCACCACACATTACAGAGATATTATTCAAACCCCTAATCTAAATCTTGTCATACATCTGTACCTCCTGCAAAAATTGAAAAACACCGGACAGGAGGACAGACTTATCGCCCAATTGACGCACAATGTCATGCGGAAGATGGAAACGACGACGAAAACCATCAAGATGGCAACAATCAACAAGGAAGTGCCGGACCGTAAGTGGCCGCCGACACCAATAACATTCAGGAGGGTCAACCCCCCGCAAAAGGAAACAGTGAGTAAGTCGAGTGTGACCAATGCGCAAACGGGCCAACACCACCTCCTCAAGGCAACTGCGGCGACACGCCGAGTGCCATTCCTCAACAGTGCCTTTAATAGCTCGTAATTTATTGCCGTCCTGTCCATCCCACGAGGCTTGCCAAAAAGCATGTAACCTCAGACGCAGAGTTTGAAAAGCGTCCGAGGGAACAAGCCTGAGATCCCTACCGAGAGGGCCAGAAAGGGCCCCTTTTGCTGGAGAATCCGCTTGCTCATTTCCACCTATCCCAACATGGCCCGGGATCCAGCAGAAAAGCACGGTTTTCCGCTGGCCAGGCAAGCGGGAAAGCAAAGCTTGGACACGTTGTGTCAAGGGGTTCCGAGGATTGTAATTCGCCAAGGACTCCAGGGCACTCATGGAATCGCTAAAAATAATGAAATGCGTGCCCTGAAGGCCAAGGATCCATTCCACCGCCAAACCACCGCCATGGCAAGGTGTGGGTATTGCAAAAAGCCGTATATGCTCTTCACCAAAGTGGGAGACTATGGGGGAATAACTTGAAAAGGCATTAGTGATAATAGGATTTTCTAAATTCTTGGGTAGTGTACCTAGTTCGTGGGACTGTAAGAAGCCAGCATGGTGTGCCTCAGTACAATGGAGTCAAAATTCATTTCAATGGTTCTGGCAGTAAAAGAATTGCACTGGTTGCACAGTGCGTTGTCAAATTCAATATTAGCACCAATGGCTAAAATCCCAAAATTGTACTGTGGCTCACAGTCTGCCATACATTTTACTAGGAATGAGGTAGATAACTTAAGGTCAAAGCACATTGAAATTAAATATATGTTTTTGAGAGATTGGCTACGAAAGCAATATTTCTATTTATATAAAGTACCGTCTGAACTAAATGTTGCAGACATGTTAACATGTTCAGTGGTGTGACCCATATTAGTACCTTATACATTCTGTAGCATTGTTTTTTCATGAAAAGAATGGGAGGGTGTGTTGGCTGTACACATAGCCTACAGTGTAAATATAGATGGTTCTTCTCAGCAAAGAGATTTAATTAGTGTATTTATATTATTCATATTATTGTTTAATATATTTCAAGGAGTTTTAAAAACCCTGAAACTAAAATGTAGTTTCCCTAATTTCGGAAATAGCGATGGAACAGCCTGGACGGCAACTATGCACTACGCTTGCCATGAGAATAAAATATCCGGCTTATCGAGCGCTTTAGCCTGGTGGGGAGATGACTTCAGGTTTAGGATGGAGTGAACGCTCACTCGCATTCTTGAGTTGCTGCAATCAAGCTGGCAAGCTGAGTCATGTTTGTTTAAGCCATGCACAATACAGTTTGCAAGTATTGTAAATTTAAATTTAAACTTGAACTATTGAAATGTCACCGTTAAATAAACAGTTGAACTTTAAGTATCCTTCTGGAACTTCTTTTGCACAGCGCACAGTAATTATAATTCACAGGACTAGGAATTCGCTGGAGTAGCACGGAAATTTCTTACACAATTAATGGACCGTAACTCGCGAACCATTAGTCCTTGAGCAAATCGGTTTGAATGTGATGTTCCCTAGCTGCCCCAAAGAAATTGCTTGTACTATTTCTTTATAAAAGTCATTCTTATTTTATTTTGTCAATCACTACGAATATTTTAGTATAGCCTTTACTAAAGTAGTACAGTACTGATAAGCAATATGATCTGCATTATAGCTTCTTGGCTATTGTTATCCTCCTCGGGTTTCAGATGAGTTTCCTCTTTACGAGATATGCTATGAGTTCTGTAGGCAATTTTAAACCGAAATAATCCAAGCTATAAGCAACTTTCAACCCAAATATTACCGTTCCCGGCTTCCCAATCTTGTAAGCTGAGCATTGCGCATTCGACTGTTTTCAGACGTGTAGGTAGCAGGTCTTTCTAATAAACTTCTCTGAATGTATGGATCACCAATGTTTTAGCATATTTGGCAAGGTCTAAGTTTGTTCAGGGCTTTTTGAACGAAACGCTGGCTTCAGATAAAAAATCCGTGGCCACCTCTGGCGGTTTTTTTAATCCGCTCCCTTTCTGTAAGGCTAACGCCTCTATTATCGCGTTGTCACTTTATTTCTGCAAGCTGTCCCACGTTAGACTTGGCATCATTGACTGTCTTCACAATATTCCAATGGTTCCACCAGCCATAACAACGATTCTTGCGAGAGCTGGAAGGAGGAATGTATGTAAGAAGCCTCCTTTCCAGACTTGTGTGCGCGAAAAATTTAAGATTTAATCCCCGACCTGCAGCTCGAGCCTTTTGAGTTCTCGACTGCTGCGTTTTAGTGTTTGGTAGAAATACGTGGTCTTCTTTAACTGAGAGTTGGGCAGATGAATACTTGGTGTTTCTCCAGCCTTGATTTGTTTCAACATCCCTTTCTTCTGCGAAAGTGATAACTGAAGGGCAGTTGATGAATCCATATTTAATCTACATATTTACTTACCTTTTATTTATGTATCTTTTTTCTTATTTTTCATTTTATTGAGTTTTTCCCTTTATGTCACAACTACGACTTTGCTCCTATCCAACTTCAGGGTCATAAGCCGGTCACAGATAACCAATTTTCTTCATTTGGTGGTGGGTGAGTGAATCTTATTCTTCCTAGAATGCGGCCATAAAGCTGGATTCGAAATGGCTTTGTACTGATCTTTCTCAACATTTATGCAAAATGAGCTGTAGGTACGAAAACGTGTCTTAAGTTATGTGAAGCCTACTGTGAAGCCCAGGTTGGCTTTGATTAATGAAGTGATTTGTTTATCTGTAGTGTCCTTGTGTAGAGAGCTGACAAATATTTTTTTAATGGTAGTGTCCCTCGGCTTAGGCGGAAAATGCTGCATGACTGTGAGGTCATATAAACAGGTATAGGGCTAGTATTGTCCTGTTTAGTAAAGTTATTTATGCCTTTTACAGATTTAATTTCAGGGATAGTTATAACATTAGCAGAACTAACATCATTATTGAAACGATTTCTCGTTTTGTTTTTTGCGTGGTCTACTGTGACTCAACAGTTATGAAATCACTTTCACTTTCACTTTGGCCCACGTCCGTCTCCATGAAGATTGTCTTTCCAGTCTTACCCCTTTTTCGAAGAGCAATATCCTTCTCTTGGCCGCTTACTAGGCATGCGTTATCCTTCTGTGGTGGTCGCTCATTCATGGTGCTTGGTAGGGTTGAGGAGTGTCCTCCCTCCCCCTGCCTGGGAGTTGGACTAGGCAGTACTAGGACAAGGTCACCTGCAGTGGACGCTACTGGAAGGTTGGTCAGCTCGTGTTTGTTTACACTTCTGTCCGTGTCAGTTTCTCTGGAGCCACTTGTCTTCGTGGCGTATGTGTGTCTCGCAAGTCCGAGATTAGGGGGTCACGTGACTCGTTATAGTCTTTGTAAGAGAGGTTCTTTACGGCGAGCGCCATTAACGCCATTTAGATCTCTGGCAAAGCACTGACAATCTACACAAAGTTGCTTTAGGCCGTGATGTTCATGCTAATGGCTAATGCTTCACGAGTTACGACCAGTTAATAATTACAAAATGAACTTGGTTGCAGCCACCTGGTAAATAGTGCTGGTAACGTGAAGGGTATAGCCGGGGGAAGCCAAATCCCGTGCCGTTTTGCTTTAAAACCAATGGTGCACAAATCACAGTTAAGTCAAAATAAGGTGGCCGGGCCAAATTCCAAAATATGTAGTACCCGAATTTTGCTAGGGCCATCTCTTACGTCGGACCACGGGCGGAGTTACGGAACAGGTGGCCAAATTCTGAACCGTTTTGATCTAGGACGAATGGCAGCTTCAATGCAACACATCCCAAAATGGCAGCACCCTAAGATGACTGACTTCAATTTGGTACACCCCAAAATGGAAGACTGGATGTGACCTTAAGACCTTCCAGATGAATAGTCTTCTTCCAAGATATCTGTCCTCTGAGGACGAATCCCCTAATATCATACTTCTGAAGTATCCATGTTAAAAGTTTCAGCCTGTTGGGCATTCCAAATTTGAACGACTCTGAGTAGAAATTACGCCTGCACTCTAAGTGAACTCTTCACACACAATTTTCAAGGATGACCTCTGATGCGTTGCGCAGGTACCCTGTAAAAAAAGGGAAGGTCAACAGAGGTAAAATCATTTACAATCCTGCTGGTAAGAACGAGGTCAAACTTAATCCTTCCGAGTTCAAGTAATTTTAATCCCGTCATATTAAGGTGGTCCGCCTACCTGATATCTCACAGGCCACGGCAATCGTTTAATAAATAGGTGCTGAAACGGCTCTCCCAAGTCGATATCCTTTAAATGCAATGAGACCACACAGGGGTTGCACATTCAAGCAAGGGGTGAAAAAAAACTTTAAATGCCCAAATGTTGGTTTCAATTCTGCCATAAGTAAAACATCAATTAACATTTGTTAGCCTAAACGTCGAAAAACAGAGACACAGATTTTCTCGCAATGCAAAAAAGGCTTAAGTGTATGGGTGAACCAAATGCCCAATTCTGGAATTTCGTACACTGATGGCAAAGTTTCGTTTTTAAGCTGAACCTATGGCCAGGGTTATTAATGCTGACATTGAAAGCAATACGATTAAGTGCTGAGAGACAACTGCCATACATGCGACCAGTTAATCATAATCTGAACTTCCTTTTTCAATATCAGATGTAAAGGTGGGGGGAGATGAGGCTTAATGGCGCGTCAACAGCTTGGTCATCATTGGAAAGATTTGGTCAACATTAGCTGACCCAATTTTTAACTCGAGAGCAAATTTATAACCGAAAGTGTTTAGTTTTTGGGACCATACATTTTCCCCTTTGCACCCTTTTTGAAAAAGGATAATTGTTTCACTGCATATGAATATATCTTCAGCAAAAAATAAGCACAGGGCATGGCAGTGTAAGATTGCTCGATTTGGATCCACAGCATGCTGTTTTATTTCATTTATCAATAGCACATGCAAAAGCACTTTCACTTGTTCTGAAAAAGGAATTTATTTGGTTACAGCAAAACCTAACAATGGATTCAGCGACTTGACGGTTAATCCCTCAAATTCTGGCGTTAGAGAAAGACTTACCATAAGACAAGCAGTACTATTCATAAGTATCTCTATCTTTTTTCTATACAGTGAGAAAGGGATATTTTTTACGCGTTAGTCAATTACAGCCCACTTAGTCTGATCAGCTCTTCGTATGATGTACCAAGCAGGCAATTAATAAGTGATAAGCACTCTTGTGCATTAGTGATAAGCAGGAATCACAACTAGTTTGCATCACACGACACCAGATTTGAATAGTAAAAATTGCTAAGAAGTCTTAATCAATTATTACAGAACGGTAAGCTAAAATTCAGTATGGGGAGATAAGGCCAGGTTATGTTATGTTAGGTTTCGATGGGAAATTAATTGCTACAACGAATTCTAGCTCTGTCTGTTGCTAATTAGTGAAAACTTGTAAAACCCGAAGCTTTGCAAATTACGACCTAACTGATTGTTTATCCCGATTCGTTTATTCCTACATTACGTAAAACACTGTACCATAATAAATACACTTCACGTGAGATATACAGTGTACTTACATGGCCGGAATGCATCTTCAGTCGATAAAAGGTTACGTGGAATTATTTTAACCCTGTTTTAGTAAGAATCGCATTCGTTTCCATAGCAATTAAGGCAGCAAGGAGCACATGGGAGTAGCTTAGAAAGAACTCCAATAACGCACCGGGAAAAACATTTGCGAGTATATAAACACCAATAAATACAAATACATTGCAAATATGTATGTAAAAACGTATAGCTAATTTAAATGTTACGTAAACATTTAGGGTAATTTTAGTAATACGTGAATAAAGAAGGTTCAGTGATATTCTGTGATAGTTTCAATGGATATGTAATCTGAGAACGTCTACACCCTTAAGCAAATTATGATACATAACTGAAACAAAACAAAAGTGAGCGGCTAAGACATCACGTAAATCGCAATTAAACGATTTTCAATCACATTAATAAAAGCATAAGAACATAAATATAAAATCCCATAAATGTTGGTAATTGATATATAAATAAACTGTCAGATTAATTATCGTGAGATAATCTCACTAAATACCCCTCCTGTGTCGAGTAGTTATTGATCTTTTTGAAGTGCTTAAGTTTTTTTTCCCTTCACATTGCTCGTCCACGGAAAATTGCACGTGGTAATAATATCCTAATAATTAGCCAACATAAGCAATCACGAGTTAAATGAGAGCAAAAACCTATGTGCTTCGACAAACTATTTATAACCACCCTTGCACTCGGGATATTAACTATGACAATTTTGTATTGAATAAGGTTAGTTTGCTAATTTTTTACAATATTTTTTTACATTATTTAACAACATTTTAGTTTTGAGTAAAGAAGAGGTAAAAGTGTAAGATGAAATCTGGAAAAAAAAATTCAGATGTTTGTCAGTTGAGAGGATTCCTACTGTGGTTGCAAAATTAGTTTTGTCAATTTAAGATAAAACTTGGAACTAAAGCTAGGCACTAAAACAAGGCAAAAAAATCATCCTTGCTTAAATAGATCTTACAATAAAAAATATTTGAAATTCGTGATTTAACATTAGCCTTTGTCACAAAACCCGTCATAACACACACTAACTAAAAGGGCTGTACTCTTGAAAATTGTTTTAAAAATAACTTAATATTACTTATGTGATGTAGACTTTACACAATCAAGAAATTTGAAGCAAATTTATTCATTATGGTGAGAAACTTATTAAACGCGAAGTAGGTGGGATGAGAACAGTGTCACACCTGGATTCTCGAGTGAAGCCGTTCATATGGGAATTTAGTAACGCAGCATTGTAATCTAATTTATGGAGAGACGCCGTGTTTTTTGCTAATCGTGTAACGTGACATCTACACCAAGGGAAAATTTGTCTGTCTTCTTATCAATAGTCTAGTTGTTTCTTCACTATTTTTTATTATTTTATTGTACTTTTAATGTAATATGAAGAGTAAGGGTAAATGTTTCTTTTATGTACCTAGTTGTACAATCAATAAATACTTACTTACTTTGTAGATTTGTCCCAACCAGATCACAATTTTCTCTCATTTTGTATGCCAATCGGGTGTATTTAAAACTTAACAAACGTATTCCTATTAACACTGCCTACTAGTATATGATTTGAATATTTTATCTTTTTGCTCCTATTTATAGGTTATAAAAAATTTTCTTGTTACACACCGTCGATTTCTATTCTGTGAATGTAATGAACCTTGGAGCAGAATTTAATTAAATACTGTAAAAGAGAAAAAAATTCAGAAAACGATTAACAATTTATATTTTTCTGTAGTAATATGTTACAGTTTCTCATTAAAATAAATGAGAATGACAGAAATACATTGACCAAGCCTAATTATCATTAACCACTGACAAGAATTCTGTTCCTTTTAAGAATTTCTGTTGAAAATTTCACGTGTATGTATTTACATTTAAAATCATCATATTGGTAAAAGAATCATGTACACTGTTCAGATTCACTTCATGTACCCCGTAATGGGTTTTCATTTCATGTAGCCTGTAAGGTTTACTTATGATCGCTCTGTTGTATTTTTTATTGTTCAGAACATTTTTGCACAAAGGAACAAAAACTTCTTTGCCAAGTCATAAATGAAGAAGGACATATAACTGGCTATGGAAACAGTTGTTCATTTGACTCAGATGGGCACACTTGCTATTGCAACGTAGATTCTCACTTCGAATCTGTGGATGAAAAGGAGCAGTGCCGATGTAAGTTTTTTAAAGTAATTATACTATTAGAATAAAATTTAAAAAATACGCTGTTTATTAATTTTATATTTGAAATGCAGTTTGTTTCAAAACGTTCTCTAACTTTAATCTGGTGTCATACTCAACAAAATAATGAAAAGGTTTTCTTAAACATCGAGCTGGAAATGCTTCCTTTCCAAGAAAGTATGAGTGCAAAATGAAGGACTTATTAGGATGCTATTATACTAGCAAGAGAGGATATGTTGTGTGTAAACTATTCCTTCCAGATAGTAGTCAGTAGTGCTTTCAACCAATTGTTTTCAACCAAATTCCCAGAACTACTCAAGACAACGTGCAAGCCACTATTTTATTTAAATAAAAAGCAGAAAACATGGTGCAACAAGCCTAAACTTGCTTGCTTTCACGCATGCAGACACTTATTTATGCTGCGTACGAAAAATATCAAACAACTTTCATTCTAAATCCACAACAATTATTGAAATGAACTACTGACACTTGACCACTTCAAAGTGACACAACTTTTAATTTTCCCAAAAATTGGGCAGCAACTGCCAAGCATCCAACTTTGTACTGATATTATTTTACATTTGTAAGGGGTGCCAAACAATGATAGCCCCCCCCCCCCTCCCCAGAGTAAACTAAGCATGATAGAAAATAATGAAAGTACCGATAGGTAGCCCATTTATTACTGCTTTAGACTCACAAGCTCAATATTCAGCGTTCACTCCATTGGCGTCACAAACAGCTTGAAGACGAACAGGGTAATGAGGCAAAAATGACTCAAAAGATCAGTGTGAGGTCTTTTTTCTGAATGTGTGTCACAAATTTTGGATCCATTTTGAAGGAAAATGTTGAAAAAATGATATTTTCTGAACCTCTAGCAAGTCGATTTGTCGATTTAGTAGTACTAAGATGGAGGAGCACATCAATGCTGTGCTTCTGGAAATGGGAGTTCAACGCAGATGTGGAGTGCGCTGCACAGTGCTACATCTTCAAGGGGAAGCCGTCGTGTTTTTTTAAAAGCTCCACTCACAGAGTGCTCATGGACTTGTGGTTGAGCTTAAAATGCGCGTGGGGCGAGCCCTGCACTGACACAAAGTCACCTGAGTCACTTTTACCTTTCTACCCTACTCGTCGTCAAGCTGTTCGTGACGCCAATGGAATGAACACTGTAGATTGAGCTTGTGAGTTTAAACCCATAATAAAATGGTCTACTGTCGGTAGTTTCATTTTTTTCCCTATCATGCTTAGTTTACTCTGGGAAAGGGGGAACTATCATTGTTTGGCTCCCTTACATTTTGTATTACCCAGTATTATTATCCATATACCTAATTTTAGGCATGATTGCAGGTACAGGGACGTAATCATGTTCTGTTTGGCCTGCATGTTAGGGATGTGGTAGCGAAATCTTTTCAAATATCATGTTACCGTTCTCTCTATTTGTTCCTGTTTTATAACTTACTACACAACCTGTTGTTACTACACAACCGTTGCTCACCAAAACCTGCTTCATTCCTGTTCACTGAAAAAGAGCATGGCACAAGAATATAGAGGGTATCTGTGCAATATACACATGTGTGTGCACACGTTGTCATGTTACCATTTGCACTGAATAAACAAGATTAGTGATATTTACTGCTGTTGTGGAATTAGAGTTTATCGTTATATTTGGTGACTCGTTAAAACTTCATTTGTTGGGGTTTAAGAGTTTCCACACAACCTCTTGTCTGAATAATAATAATTAAAAAAAAATTAATAATAATAATAATTTATTGCAAACAAATTGCTCGAAGTTTATAAAAAAAACTTGTGTGAGCAATAATAATAATAATAATAATAATAATAATGATAATATTGTTTTTATTGTCTAATCATCAATGAGTATACAGCATGCGTACATTCAAAAAAGCACAAAGCTAGTTTGTGCACTGACTGTTAACTATGTACATATACAACAGACAAATAAATATTGTTACAAAAATCATTACATTACTAAAATTATTTAGTCTAGTAACGTGGTAGTTAGAGATGTGCAAGATTTTTTTATAATCATTTTATTAATGATCGATAAGATATCAAAATAGTTTGGTTTTAAAATTTGTATAGTGTATTTGTATTGTGTTATGAATAATTTGTATTTGTAAATTTGTATAGGAAAGCTGACCATGCTCGAAGTTTTTTTTGGGAAAACTTGTGTGACAACAATACGTAATCTAAAGGATGTGCACTTTAATATTTTGAAGTGTGCCAAGCTGAAAACCTTGAGCATTAAAGATGGCGCCCAATTTCTACTCAATTTGTTCCGTGTACAGTGTACATGTACAGTGATGCTACCACAACATGGTTAATGCCAAACTCAATGTTGATGGCCACTGCTCCTTGTCCCTCGTGCCTTCTTTGGTCAGTCGAATTGATTATGAGAACCTAAGGGGCTTTCTTAGCAGTATTGACTGGTCGATCTTATTTGCCACTGATAATGTCGAAACAGCCTGGGATTGTTTTATACTGCCATTATCCAAGCAGGGGATTCTACCTCCACCAGAAGGAGGTCAACATCAACCCATAAATCACGTATGACGCCTGAGTTACTTAAACCTAAAAATATTAGGAAAAAATATTATTCCAATTATTCCAAAATGATGCGTGAAGTTGCTCGTTCCAAGGAACGCGATATTATTAAAAGTAGTAATCTGTCATGTATCTTTAAATTGATCAAGGAAAAAACAAAAAAACATTTCGTAGAATTCCTCCAATAAAAAAAATAATGTTTATTTACTTAATGATTATGCCAAATATAATGTACTGAATTCTACTTTCATAAATAACCGTAATATAGACAATGACAAGGATTGTAGGATGTTTAAATACTGTGACTGCATTAGAGTTGTGCAAGAATGTTAATTTCAATCCAAGATATCCCAATTAAGTCTGCAACATCTTATGTTAACATGCAGACCCAGTGTACCATAATTATTACCAACATATGCAGATTTTTCCTTCAGTTTTGAGAAGCAGTTTACTGTGTCGTTTTTTCACGTATTCTTCCTCAACTTCTAAGTTGTTAACTGCCATTATCTTGTGTTATTTTTTTCACTATGCTTTCCAGGTTTTTTGCTGCTTTTGATGGTGTAGATATATTTTTCATTTTCATTTTTCTTGGTCGTATCTTTCCTTTTTTAACCCAGACGTGTTTGATTGCTTGCTTTAGTTGCTCTTTTGGTTGCCATACAAGCAACTTGTAAAACGAGTTAGATGTTCATTCACATATATTTTAGATCTATTTCCATTTTCGAAAATGTCGTCATTCGTTATTTTTCTTTTTTTTTACCCACTCGTCTCTCATTTGTTGGCTTCTGAATTGTAAAATGATTGTTTCAGGAGTGGTCGTATTTTTGGCAGTCTATGGGCTCTTTCGATGTAGTTATCTTCAAATTGTTGTATTTGAAGTCCCGATTAAAAGATGAATTGTCACCTGTATTGTCGTTTTTTTTTCATTTTCAACTCTAAGTATTTCTTTGTTTCTGTTTCGACTATATTGTTCACTTTAATTTTGTGTTTGTTGCACTTCGTTCACTTTGTACTAAGCAATTGTGTGTCTGCAGTGTTCTTCTTAATTTTTTCAACTTTTTTTTTCCGCGTATTTTAGTCATTTTTTATTTCTTCATTTTCCCATTTAATTTTGAAGTTTTCTTCACGCATTGTTCATATTTCCGTTCGATGAACGGCATTCCTTTTAGAATTTTTGTCGTTCACGTTTTTCTATGCATGTCATTGCTCTATCAGTTTCTCTTGCGTCTAATTCCTCCTGATCGTGTTCTTTGATTTGCTTGTCCGTGTTGTTCTCCCTATCATCTTCAGAATTGTTTGAGTTTGGGCCCTGTTTCCCACATTTCTTACATGTCCATTCCTCTATATTTTTTCTTCCCATAACTTTTATTGTTGTACTCGCCAAACCATTACAATTATTATGGTATTTTCCTTTAACCTGATTACATGCCAGTATGTCCCCGTCGTTTGTAATGTATCTCTGTAATGTGTGGTGCAGTGGCAACCCGGACCACTGCACTGTGACTGAGGTTGGCGCTAATGACCAAGCTGTCGACGCGCCATTAAGCCTCATCTCCCCCCCCCCCCCGTCGTTTGTTTGTAAAAAGTTCTCGCATTCTTGGCATCTCGACATACTGGCTTCGCTGTGTCGTCACTTTGTGTTTACACTATACCGTATTTTGGAAACATTCCCGATATTTTTTTCTAGCACGTCCTTTGCATCATTTGCGAATGCACCCCGTTTCGTCTGCGATGTCGAATTCGTCCCAAATTGAAAATTTCAAATGTCACTATCTCATCACTAAACTCACCCAGAATGCCGTCGCTCGTTTACATGTGTTCTCTGATGACTCATTAATACGTCTTTTGCATCCATTCATCGATATTTGTAATATGAAGTATTAAAAAACTAGAAATCTTACTGCTCGATGCAGTGAGTCATTCCAACCCCAAGCATCATAAATAACGTAATAATAATAGTAATTGTAGGCATGAATATGGTTTAATGCATTGTTAGAAGTTAGAGTTCAGATTAGCTTTTGTTAATCTGCGTTTGTTATACTCTTAGGATGTTAGAGGACATGGGTTTAAAGTGGATAAAACGTGGGAAGCCATTATGCTATGGCCAGGCCCAGAAATGTAGCGAATAAACAGATAAGATGAGATATGATGACTGGTGTGAAGTGGTTTAGCATCATTAATAATAATAATAATTTTATTGCATGACATCGCTCGAAGGTTCAATGAAACTTGTATGAACTACAATAACATACATGAAAGTTTAATAATTTAACACATTAGTACAAAAAACTACATTTAGACGTACTTAGACGTAAATAATATGTACATAATTTCTTCATTTCCCTTTATATTCTCACTAGACTTCATTCTATACGTTTATACTTTTCTATTAACAGAGCTTTTAGAATAGTTTTAAGTAAATTGGTCATCATTTCATTAATGGAACATATTGTCGTCAGCAAACATAATAATAAATGAACTGTCAGTAATATCTTCAACATCGTTGACACAAATCAAGAAAAGGAGAGGCACAAAAACAGAGCACTGTGGAAATCCGAAAAGAATATCTTCAGTATTGCTGTATTCATTGCCAACTATAGCACTTGGTTTTCTGTTATTTAGGTAGCTCTTAATAATATTTAATAGTTTTCCTCTAAGTCCCATACTACTCAAATCGGTGGAAAACACCGTACCAGACTGTGTTCTCTTTAAACCATCGCTTTCGTCCGACACTTCTGTAATTAACTGGAATCTAGCCACTGGATTTGGTGTGTGGAATCTCAACTATAAACCCCGCTCTCTGCTCGGACAATCCACAATGCTGTTGTATTGCATACTCAACAACTGAGGTGCCATCCTGGGGAAAGGAAAACCACTACAGCGTGATAAAGACCACCTGCTCCCAGGCCTGGCCCGGAGTCGGCCTTCTTCAAAGCCTACTGCGAAGGTGCAAGAAACACACAAAAAAATCGACACCTACTCTCAATGCGAATCTTTAACTGCTGGTCTAAAGCTTGACTTTAGGATTGCCCTTTCGTTGCCAAAGAAAGCCGGAATTCCACCGCACGTTATATTGAACACAGATAAATGCCTTCGTCATGGCCTACATGCTGCCTCTCAGGCAGACGTAATGAACACGTTCATAAAGGCTCTCTGCTAGAAGCTCTAACCCCACTCCTGAGCAATAACGCAACTACAGTATCCACGTTAATTTCTCTGCTTTTCCACAAAACTTGCTTCGCATCCTACAATTCGTTGAATTGGCTAGTCCATGAGCTTTTCAACAACATTCTCCTCCTTCAAAAAATTTAAATGACTCAACTAAATATCAACATCGGAACCTTCCAATCCACGAGACAGACACCCTCTTTCCTAGGCTAATTCCAAGCCTGGCTCCACACCTGGATATTTCACGAAGGCCGAAGCCGGACAAACCCCCAAATACCGCTTTCAAACAAACCAAGCTGCTGCCAAGTCCAAGGAATGGCGACAACTGGTGAAGGCCTCGTCAACCATCTAACGATGACAATCGTTAGAACGAAAACAGCTCCAACCAGCCCTTTAGACCCAACCAGCCGTTTCGGCAAAACCAGTAACCACACTCTCGTCCATTCAATAAAATGAAAGGTCAATCCAGCAGAAACACCGCCCCAGATCAACGAAGCCGCTACTCCTCCCCGGGAAAATAGCTCGCCACGAAAGGACCTAAGCGAATCTTCACACCCAGCGAATCTTCCAGTAGGCACCCGCTTATGGCATTTTCTACCAGCGTGGGAGTGCCTAACATCCAATCATCAAATTCTTTCAATAATTCGAAATGGTTTTCGCCCAACTTCCTTATTCAACCCCTTGTTTGGAGTTTGCTCCTGACTGCTGCCCAAAGCTATCTCAAGAAATAATAGACCTCTTGACGAAAGAAGCAATTCGAGAATGCCATTACCTGGGTCAGGGATTATACAGCTCCATCTTAATAATAATAATAATACAACTTTTATTTCCATATACAGAATGGAAAAAGGATCAGGAAGGTACTGTTTAGGGCTACTGACACCTGTCCAGAATAATTAAAAAAGCAAATGGGAAAAGAAGATATACAAAACCAGCATTCATTACATAAAACAAACCGGGGGGGAGGGGGGCAGAGAGGAGAGAAAAATACTACACGAAGACGCGAAAAATTAATGATCAAGCAGGCTAAAAACACCACAGAAACATGGCAAGATCAGCCTCCCTCAGGTTTCACCTGCAAATATGCAAGCTTGCAGACTCCACTACCCCCGACGATAAGCTGTTCCAGGGCGGACCACACGATTAGAACAGAAATACTTTCTACAATCCCTTTTAAAAGGCAATACAGTAAGCTTGAGATAATGGCCCCTGGAAACCCATTTCCACGGACCACAAAGAAAAGCCCAAGATTAAGGTCGACCAGACCACGCAAAATGGAGAAAGTGAAACAAAGATCAGCATGCAATCTCTGCAGCTCAAGAGACTCCAAACCAAGTTTAGCTAAACGTCTTGCATAAGACATGTTATAGAATCCTGGTAGGTGCTTCGTAAATGGCCTTTGCACAGGCTCAATATGCCTGATGTCTTTAAGATGATGCGGAGACCAGTCTGGGCTGGCATACTCAAGAATGGCCCGTACATAAATAACGAATGGCCTGGCCAGACCAGTTTCCGCACATCACGGGGGACAAAACATCTTGTCACTATATATCTAACTCGTTTTGCCCTACTAACAAGTAGATTACAATGGTTTGAGAAATTTAAATTAGATGAAAAGTTTACACCGAGATCCTTTATACAGTACTCAGCCTTAAGGGCATGATTTTCAAGTGAATATGTATCATTACAATTATGGTTTCCAAGATGGAGCACAAAGCATTTGCCACTCTTAATACCTTCAAGAGATGCCTGAAGCAGTGCATGGTCATTACCATCCGTAATGGATCGGTACAACTTAATATCATCAGCAAATTTTGATAGTTTAGCATTTTGTATATCTGTCGAAAGATCGGAGATGTAAATAACAAACAACAAAGGGCCGATCACTGACCCCTGAGGAACACCTTTGGTGACTGGCAAGGACAAGGAAAAGGAACATCCCAATTTCACTGCTTGAGTTCGATTTTTAGGGAAATCTGCAAGCCACTGAAGAATCTTTCCAGAAATACCCAAATTTAATAACTTAAATAGAAGCTTGGTATGTACTACAGAGTCAAAAGCCTTGGTGAAATCAATACATATTACGTCAACTGGTGTACGGTTTTCTAAAGTTAATGTCCATTCTTTTAGACAGGTTAAGAGTTGAAGGGTAGTAGAGCGGCCCGGTAAGAAACCAAACTGGTCATTTGGTATTAGATTTGAGGAATATAGATCCTTTAAAAGGGTGTCACGAATAATAGGCTCGAGGGGTCTACATGGGACACATGTTATTGAAATCGGCCTGTAGTTTGCCGGGTCGGCCGTGTTTGCCTTCTTAAAAACAGGCACAACATTAGCGAGCCTCCAACTATTTGGTATTTTGGCCGTGACAATTGATCTATGAAGGATATGGAAAAGGGGACGATACAAGAATTGGGCAAGCTTTTTGTAAAATGCTGAAGAGAATCCATCAGGGCAAATTGCCGAACTATTCTTTAGTTTATTTAGGTGCTTCAAGATAGTTTCAGGTGTAAATGTTATACTTTCGAGTTGATTTGTTAAATCAAAGTTACCCCCTGACAGCCCATATAAAGGACCATCAGGGTTAAACAGACTAGTATTTTGATCATTTGTAATGTAATTTTTGCAAAAGGTTTGGTTCAGAGTATTAGCTTTCTCAATTTGAGTCATTAATAGTTTATTATTGTAGTGCAGAGGGGGAGTGAATTTTATAGTTTAGTTTTCTGCCTGTAAAGTTTGTAGAGGGAACCCAAAGTACCCACATTTAGGATTTATAATAATAATATAATAATGAAGGTTTAAAACACAAAATGGTCAGTGTTTGGGGAACATTTTTTCCCAACATTAGTTCATGGGTCTTACATAGATGCTTCAGTTTATGGCTGCTTGCCTTGTACAATTCCAAATTTGCAGGAGTTCGGTTAAACTTTAGTTTTCTCCTCAGAGATCTTTTATTTGCCATCTGTTTTTTGATAGGTCTAGGTATCTGAGAACTGTTTTTTTTATTTAGTATGAAACTATGTAGATTTTGCAACCATTCCTTTAAGAACCTCCAAAAAGGAACACCACATGGAGTCAATTGTGGTATGCTCGTCGAAAATTGTCGGCCAGGGGTATTTATCTAGCATGGTGCTCAAGTAGTTGTAATTTAATTTAAAATAACCGTTTGACTTATTTGTGTCCATATTATAATGGAGATTTACATGAAAAGTAACAGTATTATGATCACTGCTGCTAAACGGTGCAAGCACATCTCTTTCACAATCAACCAAAATGTGGTCTAAAACAGCATCGTCTGTTGTCCTCCTCTTGTCTTTCCTCCACTTCAAAAAATCAGGAGGAGATAGGTTAATCTTCAACCTCAAAACGTTGAATCAATACGTGGCCAAAGAACACTTCAACATGGAAACATTAAAATCAATCCACTTATCTCTAACGAAGAACGATTGGACAATCTCAATGGATCTAGAAGGTGCCGAGCTGTACGTCCATTCACCACCTCTTCCTCTTCATGAACGACAATAGGGTCTATGAATTACAATGCCTTCCTTTCTGTCTGAACGCAGCAATCAGAATCGTCACACTAGTTCTGAATCCAACTCTAGAGAAATTATACCAACAACAAATAGAAGCAAGTGCCTACCTGGACGATTGGCTGTTAAACAACCAGAACCCTCAACAGTTAATCACCAATCGAGACCAAACACTCGATCTACTCAACAACCTGGTTTTCGGAGTAAATCTGCCTCTATCTTGTCTCACCCCAGCTCAAAGCTTCATTTTTCAAGGAGTTTGGTTCAACCTAAAATATGCAATGGTGATGCCTTCACCAGACAACATAGACGGCAGTCTCTCAACATGCTCGTAGATTTTGACTGCAAGCCTCCCATTCTTTCAGGGATCTAAACTACCTTCTCGGCAAGATGGACTTCATGATAAATCTTGTTCCTTACAGGAAATAGATGATAAGATATTTTCATCATCACCGAATCGACAAATGGGGAACTCAGCTAAACAAAGACCTAAAGTCGCCGATGGAATCAGACTTCCTAATGGAAACACTTTCCAGGTGTTCGGACATTCACGTACTCACGCAATCCGTCCCGCTCCACGAACCAGAACCGGACCTACTATCCCTAGCCGATACCGCTCTCCGAGGGCTGGGGAGCTCCTCTGACGTATCAAGAAGCTTCTGGACTCTGGTTTCAACAGAACCAACACCACATCAATGTTCTGGAATTGAAAGCAGTACTCAAGGCCTTTCTTCATTTCCAACACCAAATCAAATCGTTCAGATATAAGCCGAAAACACTATGGCAGTGGCTTACATCCAGAAAGAAAGAGGAACAAGGTATCACAAGCTTCACAAAGTAACCTCAGCAATTTTCAACCGCTGTATCGAACTGAATACAACCATCCTGCCACTCCACATCCCAGGCAACAGGAATATAATTGCAGACGGTCTTTCTCGCCGAAAGCTCCAAACACGAGAATGGACTCCCAAGAAATCCATCTGCGATTATCTCTTCAACAATTGGGGCACCCCAATGATCGACCTAATCGCCACGAGGCACAATGCCAGTCTTCCCCAATTCATAAGTTCAGTCCAGACGACCGAGCCACATCAGTAGACGCACTGACATTCCCTTGGATAAACCTTTATACCTACCTGTTTCCTCCTTTCAAACTGAATCCACAAGTTCTTGAAAATATAAATTAATCCCCAGGCTTAATTCTACTGATAGCTCCAAATTGGCCAGCAGCAGCATGGTTCCCCCACTTCAAAGCCTCGTAGTCGACACCCTAAGAAGTCTTTCACAAAAACAGCATCTGTTATCTCAACAGATGGAAACCAAGTTCCACCCAAACTCCAGTGCACTACAACTTCACGGGTGGCTACTGTCTTCAGACTTTAAAAAATACAGGAGTTCATGAAGAACAAGCAGCTTGCATCACCAGCAAGGCTATCCGAAATTCGACAAAGGAAATCTATGACAGTCACTGGTCAAATTGGTGTCAATCCTATCACTCCTATTGAGGGAAGGTCAATCCTATCATTCCCCCTCTAAAATGCCTCAATGATCTCTTCAAGGAAGGTCTGAAAGGCTCAACACTACTTGCCTACCAATCCACCTTAAACTCCGTTTTTAAAGCCGCATGCAACACGGACCTTCTCGATGACTACAGAATTACCTCTATCATAAAATCCTTCGAAATGGAACGTCCTGCAACCAGATGCATACTTCCGAATTGGGACCTATCAATTGTTCTTCAGTCCCTCATGAAAACTCCTTACGAACCCATGCAAAACTGCTCACATCGCCTTCTAACTCGAAAAACAGTTTTCCTAATAACCCGAGAAGCTAGCCTACATTGCAGTGAGATCCAAACCTTATCTGATGAATCAGCTTACTGTGTTTTAGCACCTGACAACTACTCTGTAACTCTGTAACGAAAAAGCCGCTCGTCCATATCTACAAAATGCTCTATCCCACTCTTGCCCAGATCGACAAAATGCACTCTCCCACCTTCGTATAGATTGACTTCACAGGGGATGGGGCTATGACATCATCCAAGATTGTGGCGCCCGTGTGGTGGTGGCCATCTTGATGAAAACAAATGGTAGCGTCCAGTGGGGATGGTCATCTTGGAAAACAAAATAAGTGTGTTCTGTTTGGGCGGCCATCTTGAAAAACAAAATGGCAGCGTCCAGTGGGCCGGGCAAATTGGAAAACAAAATGGTGGCGTCCATTGGGGGTGGCCATCTTGTCCGTTGCTGTCGAGGTGACACTCTGCTTCTTGCAAAGCAGAACTTACTTGAATTATTGTTGCATCATGCTCCATCCCTTTCTTCATACCAAAATGTAATTCATAAAACACCAAGAACGTGGAATATCCCTTAAAATGTATTTAATACGTCTCCGGAAAATTCCAAGAGCATTTGTGAGCCGATAAGGATCCCTTTACTTTTGCTATAACCCTCTACAGGTGTTTATTGTAAGGACGATTTTAGAATCCTCCTCAAGTTCTACTTACAAGAAAAAATCAGACGAGACAATGATCGAGAATAACACTACCTGCCAATTTGCTAAATAATTCTTGTGCACGTGACACTGGGAAGTACTTGATATCTAATTCCGGATTCATAGGTACACTAGCTCACTAGCTAGGGGCAAGATGGAATATGGTTAGCATGACTGTCTCATGTGCCAGAGGTTCCGGTTCGAGTCCGGCCTCAGCCTCCCCTGGTAGTTTCGGGTAGAGAAGAACCCTGTGATGTCTCATGCTCATGTCGATTGTGGCATGTAAAAGAACCTAGGAATTTCTGATGGGATTCAGCTAGCAAAATTGTCCCTCTCTCCTTCTGGTGCCATGACTAATGCTGGGTGTACGTCAAACAACAACAGTCTCTCACTATCCCATCATACCTGTTATGCTTAAACACAATCACTGTAGGAGTAGACCAATTGAAACAGTATACCAATTCAAAAACTCCTTCATGACACCAGCTAGTCAATTTCAGCATTGAACTTGCCTCGAACTGCTAGGAACACAGATCGAGGCGCACAAAGTTCTAGTTTGGTATCTGGCTTAAGCCTGACACTAGCTATGTAATCCCTGAATGACAACCCCCTAGTAAAAAGTTAGTACAAAGAGCTCTAAGCCAGTAACAAGATTTATTTAATTTGTAACCGGGTCAGGACCATTAACGTCCAATAGAACAATTGCCTCAGACTTAAGTTAAACTCTGATACCCAGCCTTTTCCAGGTGAGCAGGCTAAGGCCGGGTTTACGCAACGACTCGCCTTTGCATTCTCACAGCTAGAATTTAATCACAATGGCAAAGTGGTCGTTGCCATGGTAACAAAGCTATCAGGATTAGCTAAATCCGACGTCGTTTGAGTAAATGCTTTAAAGCTTATAATCCGTGACAATAAGATAAAGAATTCCTCCTGACGAAATTTTCACAGCCGCTTCCGAACTCGGATTATTCAGTGTTTTCATTACGAGTTGACATAGCTAAAACCGCCGACATGTTGGAATTTCAGATGATTTCTAGCTTCTAGCAGCGAGAATGCAAAGGCGAGCCGTTGCGTAAACGCGCCCTTACTTCCTGCTGAAACAATCGCACTCAAAGTTTCCACATTGTTATTTAACATTTCCTCAATGTTATTCAATTTAACATTTAACTTAATGCCCACTTCCCCTCAAATTGAGCTTTTAGACTACCACCATTTGCAATCTATATATGTACGACTTGAATCACAACAACGGTAGCACGTTTTTTCTTTACTGTAATTTGAAGTTATTTTAAATTAGCATAGTTTTGGTGATCGATGAGTGTATGGCTCATACAAAAGCATTTGTATCTGAAATATTATATTTTCAAATTCATATTCATAATATCTTTATTGTGGTGATAAAGTTTTGTGTTTGCAAGGAAATTAAAATTTGAAAACAAATACTGTCGCGAATTAAACAAAATTCATTTCTCGTGAACATTTTTGGAATAAGTATCAGGGAAATCTATTAAGAACAAAATATCCTTTTTTTCAGACACTAATTGTTTACCACCTCAACGTGAAAAGTGCCAATCTCAATGGTCTGGAAACGTTTGTACAGATTTTGGAGAAATTTATAATTGTACATGCAACCAACCAGGATACAGAACAGTAGAAGATGGAGCAGCTTGTGAAAGTAAAATATTTATACGTATATGCAGATTTTTTGTATTAATTGTATTTGTATCACTTTTATGTATACTGTTCGTATTTTTGTAAATTTGTTACACTTGGGCCTCAATTTTATCGTAGAAGCTGACGTAATATGCTCATTAGGCAGCGCTTCAAAATTTGGTGAACAAGCCAAACAGTTTTCGAAAGACTGTGTTTGCACCAGAATGTGTGTGTGTACGTGTGGGAAAGACTGTGTTTTTGGACTTCAGTGGTAAACAGTTGGATGACCATATGCTAACAACAAACCCTCAGTGAGCTTATATCAAATATTCTAAAGTGAGATATATTTGCTTTATGCTTTCAATTAAATTAGCAGGGAATGACGGCATAAATTACGCTTCATCTGTCATTTACTAACTAGACTAGTCGTCACACACACACAGTACACAAAAAACCGACAAACGTAAAGAATGTAAAGACATTGTGGATTGCTGATCTAAGTTGGTCATAAATCCACCTCGATGAAAATAGACTACAAATTAAAATTGTCAAGATGGCTTTTAAACATTATTTAAATTAGGGAAAAAGACAATGATCGCTGGCATCAAATTCCAGTTGGTAATAAATCTGTGAGACAAGTTGGCGCTACCAGTCAGTACTCTTGTGCATTCCTTGTAAAGAGTGTGAGTACGACTAAAAGAGCTGTTGGTGATTATAATGTTTTGTTAGTATATTATTTTCCGCTTTTTAGTTTTATTTTTTTAAATTTGTATAATTTTATCCAAGTTTTTTACTGTACAATTTTGTACAAATTCGTCATTATACATAAAGTTTCCAACAACTTCAGCTAAGTTTCTATTTTGTTTTTAAAGCAATAATATCATTACTATTCATGATAGCTTTTCAACAACTTGTTTATTTCATTTTAAAGTTTGCATGCATTTTCTACGTCTTATCAAACTTTTGGGAGGTTTTGCAGGGGCAGTACTCGTTCTTCACACTTTGTAAGGGGTCCTAATTTCTAATCAACTAAAACTGACAAGAAGTTTTTAAGGCAGGTTGATTCATTTTAAGTAGGGATTTTATAGTATAGAGGTTACCATCAGTGTTTAAATTATAGGTGTAGTGAAGAGTTAACTCTTTTGGTACCTGCGCATATATTACTATAAAAATATGTTTAATTTCCTCTCATTAGCAACATTATTTACAGTATAGTATTTATAAAAAAGGGGGGCTTCTTTGCATGTTCCCTATATACACACTTATAAATTTTTTCGTTTTTCTGCCTGTATTAATTTAAATAAACAGTCCAATGCCGACTCTCACGACCACTGTATTCAGTGATAGAGTACAACAAATTCTACTTTTCCATGTACATAGTATTTATCTATATCGGGTGTCAAGTGGAGTTTTCTTTGAGCTTCCCATGTGTCCCATGATAGTTCCTCTAAACTTCAGAATATTCATTACTCTCACTAATTAGTTTAAATCAAAGTTGTTTAGAGGTTATTGCAATTACTGGGTAGACTAATGTAAAGTATGTTCTTTATTATTATAAAATTACAAAAACGTCCTTACCTTTTTTGCCAAACACGAACTCGAGCATCTTGTCTTATTTGATTTTTGAATTTCATAATCGTTAGCATTCTCTCCATTTGGATTTACCGGTCTGTTGGTCTGAGATGTAAGCAACAGTCCTACATTTTCGATTAAGTTGGTAGTAACGCAAAGGTAAACAAAATTATGGAGGAACTCAATGATTTCAGAAATGTGTAGATATCCTCGATCTCATATAAGCACCAGTAGGGACTATCACTTTCTGCTAAGTCCTGCTAGCCTCTGCATCTGTTGAATTTCGCTATTTGTAAATCTTAGGTTATATATGCGATTATGCGTGTCTAAATTAATCAGAGCGAATTCGTAGCCTTTTCGGGGTCCAAAAGAATCAGTTTATTTAGATTAAATCTCCGAGTCATAGTCATTGGCAATTACAATAAAAAAACAGGAATTCATGATGTCTTTTTTTTTAAGTCATATACATTGAGAAAAAAAATTGTTCTATATTATAAAAGAGCACCAGAAGTAAATCAAGATGAAATAATGCACAAAAATAAACGAAAAACTTCTAATGTGTCGAAACCCAGAGTTTCTACAGATTCACGTTATAATAGACTAATGCCGGTTGTGTTTTGCAATGTACGTGGTACGAGAAAAACTACTTCGTTGAATTGGGCAAAAGAAATCTTGAACAAAATCATTGAATTAAAATTACTTACAGGAACAACACCCCTTAAAATTACAAATTAACTTAGATAGTGAATTCTGCAACAAAGAATTCATAGTGCTTCACAGACGTTCTACCATCGACATACACCCAATATACTTTGTGAAGAAAGTGAGCATGTAGAACGTTAAACAATATGTTTAGAACTCTCCATGAACAGATCCTGTTGAATAACTTGTAAATTCTTGCAAGATCCTACAAGTTCTTATAGTAAGAACAAAACTTAGGAGATCCTGTAAGACCTTATAAGATTTTGGTAAAAGATCCTGTAGAATCATGCAGGGTCCTGCAAAACCTTGCAAAATCTTTGTTTGGACCTTGCACGATTCCGCAGGATCCTACAAGGAAAAAGATTCTGTAGAATCCTGCAGGGAACTGCAAGACCCTGCAAAATCTTTGTTTGGATCTTGCACGATTCCGCAGGATCCTACAAGGAAAAAGATTCTGTAGAATCCTGCAGGGAACTGCAAGACCCTGCAAAATCTTTGTTTGGATCTTGCACAATTCCGCAGGATCCTACAAGGAAAACGATTCTGTAGAATCCTGCAGGGAACTGCAAGACCCTGCAAAATCTTTGTTTGGATTTTGCACAATTCTGCAGGATCGTACAAGATTCTACGTGCTCTTACGTTTATGAAGATCCTGTAGGATATTAGTACATGATCCTACAAGATCCTACCCACCATTAGTTGAAGGCAGAAACTAGACCATTTAAAGGAAATCCAAAACCATCGGCTATATCCACAATCCTCCTCGAACAGTAGGGGAATCACTGGAATTTTTACGAGGCATTGCTTAACGAATTTTTACATCAGCATTTTTTAAACTTACTGCACAAGAATTTTTTATTTATTATTTTTGTTTTGTTTTTTAAATGTCAGCTAAATGTCCTGTCGGGATAAAGTACCTGTTGGGAAAAATATCTGTGGAAAAAATGTCCTGTTGAAAAAAGGTACCTGTCGGCGAAACGTGCTGCCCAGAAACAGTAACCGTCGGAAAAAAGTCCTGTTGGGAAACAGTACTTGTTGGGAAAGGTCCGGTCTGGAAAACGATGTCGAAAAAACGTACCATCGGGAAAATGAGTGTCGTGCAAACTTACTAGCCACTACTACAAGCTCCATGTCTTTCTGAGAAAAACAGCAAATGAAGATCTTCCTGACAGATAATTGAAGGGCCTTTCACGCACTTTTGCAGGCGTTCTCGTGTCCCATATAGCAGGTAAAAGATCTTTCAACTATAAAAAAAAGGTTTTTTACCCAATGAGGATGGCTTATGTAAATAAAGTTTCAATTAAACTTTGCAGCAAAAAAATCAACCAGAAAAATTGGATTGCAATTAGTTTCATGCAATGCACCAGTTCTCAGCTCCTTGGTTCCCTGGAAAGAAAGGGTATGTTCGGAAGGGGACAACATCTTAAGATGTATAATATAAAAATTAATAACAAGATAATTTGATTCCGATTTGTTATACTAAGGAAAATTAGATTTGTTATACAACATCTCAAGAAATCTTCCTAACTTTCAGTCTTATCAAACAAAAGAGGAAAGAAGACTGAAATGAGGTGAACTGAAGATGGCTGACAATTTATTTGTTGATTAACTTGGCTGCTATGTTGCTCAGTCACACTGAAATTAGATTTCTATTATTTTTCCTAATCAGCTACGCAATCAATCCAATCTTCCGCCAAGCTGGATACATAGGAAATGCTCTGAAGATGCCTACAAACTATTTATAAATAGTTCTCACACTGCTTGGGCAGTGCTTGGACAGTGTGGACGAAACTTGATTCGAAAGAGCAATGCCAACTGGAAAATTATAAATGGTTTTATTATTAGTGGTTTTATTAATTACCGTCTCAGGCAGAGTTGAGTATCCAGCTCTTATCTTCTAAACCTAAGCCAATACATATTCAAACTCTCAAATAATAAAGGGTGGTCCACAAAAAACTGACGACCCAACATTTTCTAAGTAAAATTTTTCTAGTTAGCACCCCGCAGAACCAGGATAGCACAAAAATCAAATCTAATGAAACGGAAGACATCTGTCCTCTCCTGTTCTGAGGGGTGCTAACTAGAAAAGTTGGACTTAGAAAATTTTGGGTTGTCAGTTTTTTGTGGACCACCCTGTATAATAAATAAATATATTGTCGTAGGGGTAATGGGAAGGCAAGCATCGGTATGATCGCTAACTGCTAACTCAACGCAATAGATTGGAAGAGAGGATAAAGCACAGAAGTCGGTTTACTGCCATATTCAGCAGTTTTGTAAAACCAACTTGAGTGTCGGTGTAAAGATTATAAATAAGCTAAAAGAGATATTGTGTTATATTTATTTAGACTAAAACTGACTAATCTTGTGTAAACGACTGGCCCAATTCTAAACTTCACTGTAGCTTATCGAAGGAGTAGAACGTTCTGTTAGGGGTGGGCAAACCCAATGATTCTAACGTGATCACCTCTGGCCAAGTAGGAGCATGCATATAACCGATTACAGAACCCACTCAAGGAGCTGGCCAGTCTCTCACGCTACCCTGGCTGTTTACTGTTAGAGACTAAGAGTTTTCTTTCCACTCACCATTTAGATAATTTACCCCAGGAGCTGTACTTTGTTCCACATTATGTTGGCAGGAAACTGACTGTTGATAACACGTTTCCTCACACTAAAGTGCAGAAACATGTGGATATCACACTTGTAGACTGTACACACTTACTGTTAGAGTGTACGAGTGGGATATTTACATGTTTTTTTTTTCATTCGTAGTGGAAGGAAACGTGGTGGCATATAGTCAGTTTCCTGCAAACATAATGTGGAACAAACTATAGGCAGAGCACTGCCATTATCAGCAATAAATTCACATAAAAATGTTATACACGAATTTCTTGGAATTCTAATAAATTCCTCCTTTAACGACTAAAAATGCGATTGATACCCATTTGTGTCACACTTTCCCGTCCAATGGAATCGTTCTGTTTGCTTCAGAAATTGACACAACTACTCGGAGCTACGAAAGAACTACTCAGAGCTACAAAACAACTACTCAGAGCTACGAAAGAACTACTCGTAGCTACGAAAGAACTACTCAGAGATCCCGCTACTGCACCGAAGATGAGGAGACGAGCTGTAAAACTGACAGTGGAAATAGATGCTACGTCTCGGGAAACACTTTTTTTTGTTCATGTCATGAAGATGGATTTGAAGTAGATGTTTCTGGTCAAAAATGCACTAGTAAGTAAATCATCTTCCTATTTCCGTTTGTTTTAAAACCAATTTTGGTAAGCAGTAACATTTATTGAATGAAGATATTAAAATAATACATAGCCGTAAGCAGACATACTATTGCAATAATAGTGGCAACCCGGACCACTGCACTGTGACTGAGGTTGGCGCTAATGACCAAGCTGTCGACGCGCCATTAAGCCTCAATTCCCCCCCCCCCCCCCTATTGCAATAATGGAATTATCTCGGTAATCTCATAAAATTATTCTCTACTGCTGCTAAATAAAGTTGCTATTTTCATTGTCAATTTTTTAAGGTTGATACTCGAGTAAGGAAAATTATATTTTTTTGACATGTATGCAGTGGTTTTCTAAAAGGGATATGGGCGTAAATATTCTATGTGTTGTCGTACCCTTCTTTCCATACAATTCCTTATTCTAAAGGGAAATTAAAATAAAGCCAAAAAATTATTCTCATTTATGAACTTTACGTTGCAAAGAAATGAACTGTTTCACATCAATTTTTAATGTTAATTTCCTATAGTGTTGTACAACAATTATAACTGCGAGTATTTTATAGTTATGAACTAAATTAACATTAACCATTGCGACACCCGGACCACTGCACTGTGACTGAGGTTGGCGCTAATGACCAAGTTGTCGACGCGCCATTTAGCCTCAATCCCCCCCCCCCCCATTGCGACATTGCCTAACACTGGCCAGCATTTTGAAGGAATTTTAAATTGTTTTTTTTTGTACAATTGACTACAACAATTTATGGTAATGTTCGATTATCTTGCAGTACTACACGTTCTATTGACTGGAGGCATTGACAGCACTATGTTTTTTTTTAAATTAAAGGTTTAGGTCTTTCAACATAATATACTTCCCTATTGCGTCTCGATGTATTTTTCATTACTGGTTAGGTGGCTTATTGCACTTTTCTTATAGAATACTAGCCTAAATATATGTAGTAGGCGACAACGAGTTTGTCCATACAACAATGGCAAGCCTCAACAATGCAACTTTTAAGGCGAGGATTGCAGTTTATACATTGTTGTTATACAAGTTTTTTTGTCACCTTTCAAGAGCATCATTTGACTTTTAATATCATTGGACAGCCAAACAAAAATATTGTTTCCTACGTTTTTGCTCGTAAGGGTTTCTAACAAATAAAGATGTGAGCTTATTTCCGTTGGTATTTGGATTTAAAATGACAGCAGATCTGAGTATAATAGCATGAAAAATAGTAATTCAAACCTCTGCCGTGCCATTTTAATCAAAACATCAAAGGTTTAATTTATAGAGCAAAGGATATGGGTTATCATTACATTAATCAACTGTCTGGCCGATAAAAGTTAATTAAGTGGTTATCATGAGCATACGCATGGATTTTTGCTTAGCACATGGACAGGGCAAAATGATTCCCAGAGCCAGTTTAACTTTGATGTCTGGCCCCCTTTTCTATTAGTCCACAGTTTCACAATACATTAAACTAACTTTTAAACGATTTGGTTTACATTTCACAACATGGGAGCTGTGATGATGAAACTCACAAGTTTAAAGACTAAATATTTCGGAAATATTCGGATTTGTGTAAGCCGTTAATAATACGAGCAACTATAGGGAGCCCAATCTATAAGGCTAGTGTCCCCGAGCACTAAAGTAAAACACCAAAGCTTGCATTGTTAGCTTCGGTGTAATAGCGTCTTGGTCGGTAGAGTAATTGCGCTTTTCGGAACCCATTTATGTGCCTAATATGAAATTCTTCACAAATATAACGCTGTGTGACATAAAAAATTAACATTAACAACTAACAACTAAAGCTCAAGTCACAATTCCCCGGGACAGTAAATAATATTCCCCAAAATTGTAAATTCTCCAATGTGCAAAATCACCCCCCCCCCCCCTCTTCCTAAGAGCCGTTCAGATGGGTGGCACAACTAAGAACTTAGATCTAAAGATAGACTTTATCTAACACGCAATATTTTCACTTTAATTATTTTTAACTTTTGTTTCGAAAGCTCGTACTTTACAAAATTTTTCTAACACGATTAAATATACTTTAACGTTATAAATGTTGCAGTATACTGTTAAGCTAGTTACGCAAATGGGCAGGTATTTGACTTCGCTGCTGCAAATTGTTGTGCTGCAGTCAGTCAAATATAAATTATATAAATAATTACTCAACAAAAAACGGTTTCGCAGTTTTTAAAAAATCATTATATCCTGTATCCCCGAGAAACTGACAGAAGCTGTGAAGAAACATAAATAAAAAACGGATCAGAGTTCAATCAAAGAAAACTAAATATATTTGAACACCAATTCCTGGAACTAGCATTCGTTCAAATCATACTTCGTTGCATTCGAGTCAACTCTAATCCGTGTTTATTTGTGTGCCTTAATCATTAACCCTCAATCCGGGGGGGGGGGGCCGCCCGATCGGAGTGCTATGGGGCTACTGCTCTAATGCTTTTTTTCTAAACTGTGAAGCCGTTTTTTGGCTACGTTAACTTTCGAACTATTAGTATGTGCGATTAACTTGGCTAATAGGATTAACCTTGGCGGCCTTTCCCTTGTGGAATAATATCACTACCTTCAAAGGACGACCGTTTTTGCAAACTTGGAGGGTTTTTGTACCAGTTTTGGTTTTGGGTGGATTTACATCTACTAATAAAATACCCAACCTCAGGAATTAATCAGCAGGAGCAGCAGCAGCAGACAATTAAAAGTAACGTCTTTTTTCATGGCTACAATTTAAAGTAAAGTTTTTCTTCATTCTTCGTGCGAGTGCTATCTCTTTGCTACGGTGCGTAACAATTCTTGGAGCACATGTTATGTATTACGAACTTTCGGCGAACAGTTGATTGTTTATGGGTAAAATGAAAGAATCACTAAATGAATGCAGTTTAAAAAAAAATGCTACGTTTTTAATTTCGAGGCCAGGCCTCGAAATTGGCAGCTATTAAGGATAGAATGACTATTTATTTCGTAGATGCAAGCTTTCAGAGCTGAGCGGAATTGTTTCAAAGTAGCAACAATTATTACCCCAATGTGCCCTCTTCTATTGTTAAAGATAACACACATGAATTGTTTCAAAGTTGACGGAAACATTCACGGCGATTAACATATAGCAGGTGCTTACATACTGACTTACGCAGTGATAGCAATATTTTAAGAATTCAATAAAACACAGGTATGCGTCTTTTTTGGGGCTGCGGCAAAATTTCAACGAAATGTCCATTAACCTTTAGTTGCATGAATTAATTTCAGATACTTTTTTTAAGTATTGTATGGGTCAGTAGTGGGATTGGAACCATCATTTGCTTTGTTTGGATGGAAACGATGGAAGGGGAAGGGGGATGAGAAGGGGATATCACAATAAGTGCTTACTGAATGTGCACATTAAGCAAATGGTGGAATACGGGAAGGTGCTGGGAGGGATTGGTGTTTTTAGGGAGATTAATAAATTTCGAACCTAACACCATGGGGGCTAGGGAGAAAGGTAGGGAGGTATGCAACTCGCCACTACTGGAGGGTTATGGGGAGGGGGGCTGAGAGGGAGCTGGGGTGTGCAGATGGGGGGGGGAGAAGTTGGAAAAGCCACGATGCACCGGAGGGCGTGCAGTGGGTTGTGGGGTGGCAGGGTGTTTCGGGAGAAGGGGCAGAACAAACACCGAGGGTGCCGGAGAAAGGGCGTGGCGGTATACAAACCCTACACTGCCGGAGGGCTTGCAGTGGATTACGGGAGCACTGTGGGGGGGGACCAGGGACAGGGTTGGAGAGTGTGACTTGGGGGAGTCAGAAATTAAAAGCACCAGTTACTTTTCTAACACGACGAAACACCGGGAGAGGCTAACTCCACGAAACTCAATCACCGTGCAGCATGCACGGGTCCAGTTAGTAATTTATATTTGAGTGAATGTAACGCAACAATGTGCAACAGTCGGCCAAATAAGTTGGACAAATACTTGCCTCTTTACGTAACTATAATAGCTTGACAGTGTCTTCTTCTTCTTCTTACATTATAAACCAAAGTCTCATAACAGAAATGAAGCAACCGCAACGACCCTCGGAAGGGGAACAATGAAAACGTGCGAGTGTGTCAATTCTTTGGCTTGAAGTTGAAACTGCGACATTGTTGCCCTGAAAAGAAGTTGAAATTGGCACATTGTTGCCTCGACTAACAATTTGCTGTGCGCGGTCATCGCCAAGGCTTGTCTTAAATGACGTCACGCACGAAAGGAACGTATTTTTCACATGGTACAGATCGCTCAAGCCAAAGTGGTAAACTGGGAGCGGGGAGGAGGGCCTGGACGATAAATACCCGTGTGCCTGGCAGTACGTCTGTTAGCCCTGCTCTTTAGAAAAAAAAGCAATTGGGAAGGTGGTGGTGGGGGGAAGGGAGCAATGCGTCTGTTACCATTAACGACGTCTTGCACAGTTATTTTTCACATTGTACTGATGCACAGTGGCGTTGTTTTAAATACAGACCACAGCAATTTTGTTGCGCCAAATTTCGCCAACTGGGTTAGGGAAGGGAAGAGGAAGGAGCAGTATTTAATTCAACTACGAGTAGTAAAGGGGAGGTAGGGAAGTAGATGGACGGGCAGTTGTATAGGAAGGGAACGGAGAAGATGGGAGAAAAAAGCAGGAGAGATGGGAGGGAGCGGATGGAGGAAAGGGAGAGTAATACAGGAAGAAAAACTGCCCATCAGATTGTACGTTTAGGCAATAGTGAGAGAAAACTGGGAAACAACCACGGGCAAAACAAAACCCCGGGCGAAGAAAGGTAGGACTGCTAGTACAACAATATTTATAACGTTGAAGTATTTTTAATCGTGTTAGGAAGTTATTAGCGAAGTATAGGCTTTCAAAAACAAAAGGGGGAAAACAATTACTTGATTATCAGAAGAAATTAGAGGAATGACTCTGTTGTCAGCGTTAGCAGGGCAGTGATCTGGAGGTCATGGAAACTTTTTTTTAAGTATTCTTAGTAAATAAATTCTGTGTTGTGCTTTGTTTCATTGTCTCCTTTATACTTAACAGTGATTTTTATTTAATTTTTAATTTTACGTATTATTGCAAAAAAATAGCAGCCAGTCCGCACAAAATCAAAGGGATAGCGTGCCCTGGTTGCTCTTCAAATTCGGCACATTTTATTCATATTAATATTTGTGCATTATTTACGGTTATCAATGAGCTTGTTAACTTCACCGTGAATAATGGTAACAACATTGCTTCAATCTAATAGATCTCTCTACTTTATTCTACATCATAAGAAAATATATTCTATCACGTTAAAAAAATTCAATTTCAAAACAGACTTGTTTTTGCCTTTTGACCCTTCCGTCTATTCTTTTTGTTATATGAATTTTCAATGGAACGACGAAATGAAATACAATACAGCGAATTAATTTGTTGCCCTTAAAACATCGAATTTATAACAGAGAAAGAGCTTCCAGTTTTAGTGAACCTGCTTAGAGGTTAACAATTTTTCCCAAGCAAGCAAGTAACAAAGCTTTCTTCATGCGAGAAGAACGCGCAACAGGATTTTTGCGAAAGTGATTGTTGTAAATAACGTTGTTGCTTGGACAAACTCGTTGTCGCGTTCTTTCCATACAATTCTTTAATTCTAAAGGGAAATTAAAATAAAGCCAAAAAAATTATTCTCATTTATGAACTTTTCGTAAAGAAATGAACTGTTTCACATCAATTCTTCATTTTAATTTCCTATAGCGTTGTACAACAATTATAACTGCAAGTATTTTATAGTTATGAACTAAATTAACATTAACCATTACAACATTGCCTAACACTGGCCAGCATTTTGAAGGAATTTTAAATTGTTAGGAGCGTAAAGAAAATTTAGCATTTTTTTTACAATTGACTACAGCAATTTATGGTAGTGTTCGATTATCTTGCAGTACTATACGTTCTATTGACTGGAGGCAATGACAGAACTGTTTTTTTTTAATTAAAGGTTTAAGTCCTTCAACATAATATGCTTCCCTATTGCGTTTCGACGTAGTTTTCATTACTGGTTAGGTGGCTTATTGCACTCTTCTTATAGATTACTAGCCTAAATATATACATATAATACGCTTAGGTCGAACCTTAGGCGGTTTGCGACAGGGATGAGATGGACACAGCAAGCCCATCATTAAGACAGCCAGTGAAAACATTGAAATTAGCTGTAGTGCAGGCAATGTCTGCTGAAGGGGTTGCTCTGTGCTCCAACACAAGCGAGGCAGCGCCATAATACACGCAGACCACACAATGAACGAGTCGGGGTTGGATTCGGGAAAGGGGACAAGGGGGGGGGGGGGTCGATGAGGAATCATTTTCATTTCATGCTGCCCAATATAGTATTTCACAAGACCAGCGTAACAGCTGGTGTCTGTACGTTTTCAGATCTATCATGAATGTTTCGATAAAATATGTTCCGAATAAAGATTTAATTATATACGAGTGAAGGTATTTTTGTAATGTTAGTAACTAATCAATTCACTTCTTTTTTTAACATGAGATTATGTCGCACGAATTCCCAGCATACGAAACGTTTGGCGCTACTGATTGTGACAAAATAGCGATCGACAGAAGAGGACCAGTTATCACAAATTCTATCATATTTATCGTCGTGTGAGGGATTCATGTCAGGGAAATCAACCTAAGAGACGACTTTAATGGTTTGGAAGAAATATTGAACATACTTTCCGGAAAGTGATAAAAAAACTTTTATTTTAAAATGGTTGTAATTACTTGTTTTTTTTTTATTAGAAACTAATTGTACTTACGAAGAAAAACGTGAGTGTGAGACTTTTTATGATGGAAATGAGTGTATTGTCATTAACGAAGCATACGAATGCGTATGTAATTCAACCCATTACCAGCCTAATGAAAACCGTACATCCTGTTTCGGTAAGTTATATTTAATTGTATCGACTATTTGCCTTAAGAAGATTGTGTTAATTTTACCATTCTCCTTATACTTAACTTCAGCTTCTATACCACGATTATTTATATGTGAATATGACTAGGTTTTACACCATGTTGTGCAGTTTTGTGTAAATTTACTGAACATCTACATGATGTTGCCCATATTTCCGCATTCTTTAGAAATTCGCTATGATGTGTTAAATTGTTGTTAGTTTTATATTCGTTAAAACCAACTTTTATACTTCCAATACGTGTACAACGTTGGAACTAATTTTTAAGATTTTTATCTTTATTAGTTTCAATTGGTGTACAGGTTGGCACATTAAAAAAAACTGCTACTCAAAATTTGCAAAGGTACTTCTATGAGTTAGCACAAATAGAGACAAAATGCATGGATCCATAATCCAGTTCTGAATACGAAAAAGTAAGTCTTACTTTTGAAAAAAAAAATTTCAACTTTTCTGAAAATTGGAAAAACTTCCCTTTTTATTTTGGACTCTAAAATTGGTCCCTTCTTTTACTTAAAAAAATAATTATGATGAATCTTAGGACAAATACAAGTTGTGTGTTTTTTGTGGGCCAACACACAAAATACAGTATTTGTTGCTTTGTTACAAACATTTTTTAAATTAAAATGCAATCAACAAAAATTAGTAAATTAGTAGACTAAAATAATTTACCAATTACAAATTGCACCCGGTAACAACTGGACTAGGCAATGAATAGACTATGCCACTAGAGTGAGTGAAGGTAGAAAAATTGGCTAGTAAGCAGTAGAAACCAGTCAAAATTTTATTAGCTTTTGTGCACGTTTCTTCAGATTTATACCTAAGGTACGAATGGTCATAAGAATGGTAATGGCTGTTAGAGGTAGTTTCTCCAATGTACTTAGATATTTTGGCCCTGAAGTGTGTAATAAACATGCCTGAAAACCTTCTAACGTGAAAGTTGTGCTGGTATGGGCTTAACTGGAGAAAGAAAGACTGCAGTTAGAAATTTATCCGAATCTAAGTTGCCATAACTAAAATACGTGACATGTGAGTGCATCCTTTTTATTTTGCTAATGTTTGCAATAATATAAACATCTTAGGAAACATTATTTCACCATTTTTCACATCGTATTTAGCAGTGTGACATGCCATGACGACCGGATCAGAAATTCCTTCCTCTTAATTTATGATCTTTCCTTATAGCTCGTTTTTTTTTTTACAGAATAGAGCACGTTAGGCAAAAGGATCAAATAAAAGGGCTGACTGGTTCTGTGGGTCAGTCAGCCCAGAGAACCACAAAAATTAAAGAAATCCTGCTGAACTAATTATTTTTTATCCGCTATTATCAAATTATCTTCTATTTTCAAAACACGCTTTCTTGTAAGACAAAAGCTTTACAGGGGCAGTAAGTCAGGGGCAGCAGTTTTGCTGAGTCGGCTCATACGGTACAAATTGGTTAGCTTCAGTTTGTTGGAAACATAGGCAGTATGCAGTAGAGATCAATTTCTTAAAGATTCTCAATCATTCGCATTATTTTGGAACAAAGCAGGGGAATATAACGAGGGAATGTGAGATTCCCGTGTATTGTAACGTTTTTAACACAATTTTTTTTTTTAAATATGAATACAAAAAATTCTGAAAATAGGACGACTCCTGGAAAAATCTCCTGATGTTTTCACAACAACCTTGTTGTTAAAACATCAGTTAAAACATCAGTTCTGTTATGTTCAATAGCGTTTGACATATGAAACAATGCCAAACGCGTAAACGAAGCGAAAAGATACTGCTTTTGACTGCAAGATTTCGTAGCAAGGTTGTTTTTTTTCCTGGTGTTGGGAGAAGGACAACTCCAGTTTACACAAATGCTTTTATTAAGAAGGTTTTAATTTTCAATCCTAAAAGGTACTTTTGAAACCCTTTTTAATGCATGACTGTGTGCGAACTGGAGTTGTTGGGCTTCGCTTCAATTGGAACCCGATAGATTAGATTAGTTGATTAAATTAGATTAGATTAGTAAATAACGGTCGAAAGCGAGGTTGTACACTTTAAATCCGTTAGACAACATGACCAACAGAAATTATTGAATCATTAGACTGGCCGCACACGAAGTGCAACAAATTGGCTAGCAACGATCGTTGTGAGGCAAAACGTCGTGAGATGTTGCATATGGTGGAGATACAGCAGAAACATTTTATCGCGCTGCTCAATATTCGGCCATTAGGTTCTTTAATATTATTAATAATAGAAGGTGTCGGCAAATAAGCTTATAGCTTGTTATTAGGCCCAAGCGGCAGATGTTAAGTGGAAAGTTTTACCACCATCAGGAACAGTTTTTTTGCCATATGAGTGAGGAAACCGGAGTACCCGGAGAAAACTCTCGTGCAACGGGCGGGAAAAAACCGAAGAAAAACCCGTATGTTTACACTTCCCATCACCAGGATTGGTCCTGGGTCTGTACAAAGCCAGAGATGTACAGCTGGGACCAAGACGCCTATCGAATCTGACGCCCCAGTGCTCGCAGCTGCCCGTGCACCCACGGGTGTAGGTTAGTTATTTGCTGTTGAACTAATATAGAAAACTTGTATTTTTTTCCATTTCATTGTAGAGTAAAATTAGTGTGCGGACAATTATTTTGCATAGTGAAATAACTGTCCAGACTGTTGATCGGGGTACGTTTTTAATATATTTACATCTAGTAGCAGTTGAAACAAGAAAAAATTCCCAAATTATTAGGAAAAATATATTTTCAACGTTCCCTCACCCATGTAGACAACACCTCTATATATGAAAAAATGCCCAACAGGATCCACGTGTTTTGAGCTTAATGTACGCACAGATTAAACTCTCTCAAAGCATTCGGTCGTGAGACGAAAACGAAAGCAGCTGCTGCCCAGTTGTCATTAGTCGCCTTGCAATCCCAATTAGACTAGTTCAAGGTAGAAGCCAGAAGGATTTATTCCAGGGCAATGCGGTCAGTCTTTATGAAGATGACGTCAGTGGTTCCAGGATATTCTAGGTTAGGCTGCAGTGGTATACTTCCAGAAGAGGTGTTTCTGGTTAAGGATTAGCTCCCAGAGTGAAGATTAAGGGGGCTGCACGGCCTTTTAAGGGTAAGCTGCAAGCAGCACCCGCCACAGGTGGAGCAAAGTACTTCTTATAATAATTCCTGCTATCCCATGAGCCACCTCTGCAAACTGTTATCCCTGATGGCAAACACGGCCTGAGCCACCTTGACCATTGATCTCCAAGTCCAAGTCCATACATGAAAGTACACATCCTGACTGAAATACAATAATAATAATAAATGATAAATGTAATACATAATATAGAGCCATGTCGTTCGAGGAGTTGGGCCTACTAGGGCCCTACCTTAGGCTATAAGACTAAATTTATAACCTAAGCTAGGGCCCTAAGATAGGCAGTGGAAACTGTCGTTACATCCTAAAGACGCTGTGTGGGGCTCAATTCATTGTTATGTTGGGGGAGAAGCCTCCAGCAAGTTGAAACACGTTGCGGCAAAATATTTTGTCTCAAAATCAAATGTCACATTCGGTGTGGCCTAGTTTGTAATGATTAGACCTAAACATTTTCGATTAAAATTTATTTTTTATTTTGCGTGGGTTATGAAACAGGGTTAACGGTTGAGTTAAATGAGTGATTTGAGAAAAAGTGAGCAAAATTGTTTTTTTTCCCGTAGGTTCAGTATTGGCCGAAGTTTTGTGTCAACAATTGTTTCTCATTAACTGAAATTCTTTTTTGTAATAGTTTAGCAATTTCTTTTTCTCCTAATTGTTATTCCAAGATTAATAAATTGTTCTTCTTGTATTGGTTCCTGCAGTTAGCCATTTATTTATTATTAATCAGAACGTTAAATTAAAAGGCCTGCACCTGTTAATCACTGACTAAAAGTTTATTGCTTGTGAAGAAACAGTCGGTACATCAAGAATAATTATTAAAAACCATGGACGAAATTATCGGGTTCAATTCGATGCAATTAAATTATTTTAAGTTGGTTGTAAACACTTTTGTTATTAATTACACAGTGTTACACGGAGTTCACTTAAATAATTTTATATTTTGCTGCTGATTAAAACTTATTGAAATTTGAAAAATTGTACATTCTCCCATGCGTTTCCTTCTATTTTGTATCTAATTAATATTTTTTCTTTTTATTTATTTGAAGATACAAAGTGCTATCAGCAACAAAGTCGTAAATGCAGAACTGATGTCAATGGCAACTCTTGTATCTTTATTAGTGAAAACAAATATCAATGCACGTGCAATGCAACAGGGTTTACGTCTCATTTCAATTCAACAGACAATACAACCTCTTGTTGGCGTAAGTTTTGTCTTTTACAAACCTTTTAATGGTTTCACTTATGTAACGATAGGTAAAGGTATTTCTTCTTTTTCTCTGTGTTCTAACATGCTTGTGTTTAATAGGTTCACTTGTGTAACGATAGGTAAAGGTATTTCTTCTTTTTCTCTGTGTTCTAACATGCTTGTGTTTAATAGGTTCACTTGTGTAACGATAGGTAAAGGTATTTCTTCTTCTTTTCTGTGTTCATTTAGTCCAAACATGATTGTTTTCAAAGCAAATGGAATGGTATCAGAACACACATACAACACAGAACGTATGAAAGTGTGATTTTTAGCGATGATTACATAGAGTATTCGATAACAAATGATGTGGCTTTTTGCCATGGGAAGATGAGTATGAAATGAGGGGGAAGGTGTATGGATTTTTTGTGCCATCTCTATGAAGGCTCTTGAATTTGTTAGGATCCATCAAGGGAAGGTAAGCTGTCAGAAAAAAAAACATTGACCAAAGTCAAAGGAAAATACAATTATATAAATATAAACGACATTTCCAGCAGTACAATTTTATGGTTTCTGGGAATAGGGGGTGCACACCGTTTATCTGCCAACCGTTTTGAACGTTTCATATTTACCAGTTCCGAAATGAGTTGCATAGTTCTTTTAATATGCTTTATTACTCCTGCCACGTAAGATTCTACCTCTTTCAAGTGTTGAAAGGAATTGCAGGAATGAAATCGTCGACAGAAATATACGTTCGTTCTCCTAATCTCTCAGAGTATAGGTTCTTCAAAGGATGGTCAAAATTTATAATTTATCTTAACATTTCACATTCCACATTTCGCATAAATTGTCAGGGGGTGTTAGCGAAGGCACCCAAAGCCATCCCAAAAAACGGTTAGCGCGAATACATGGAATCAAACAAAGACATCCAATTATCACAATGGAAACACTGTAATTCATCCCAGAGACTGACAGCTCTATGGAAAATGTGCTTTGTTGTGTTACTTTTGCGAGGTTTGGACAGCAGTCTGTAGCTGTTAGCATGCGTAACATATGAATTGTAAAGGTTTAAACGGTTTTAAATGAGAAGTGTACCGTAGTTTGAGAATATTAAAAACAAAAAGAAATCCATCTTACATCCCATTTAGGACCAAGGTGTGTCATCCTTTCGTGATAAGAAAGAACAGAAAGATAGGCACATCGTTTTGTGAAATACCATAAACGTACGTTCAAGAAGTAGAAGAGATTTCTGATAAATGATCCCCATGCATGGATACGTAATTCAAGATAGTGTCTACCAAACTGCGTTACAATTAGTTTTAACATGGTAGGGCTAGCTTAAGTGAGATACTTGGGATAAAAGTTAACGATATGTCTAGTTTTTGAAGCAGTACAAAGTGGATCGGAATGAAATTTTAAGAGAAAGTCAAAACGATTTCAAGGTCATGGATTGGACTGGAAAATCGTAGAACCGAGGAAGTATTGTTATGGGTAATCAAAAACACCTAAAATCCATAATGAAAGGCATTGTTTAGGGACAAAATCCACACATAGGGTGTAGTAGTAGTGTATAAATTTGGACAAATCAGTTTGGTTTAATGGTTCAAAATGTATCTTGGATACAGACATCAGCATCAGAAAATACCGCAAAAAAACTGTCCTTTCCTCGTATGTGCAAATACTCTACATGGGAAATAGATATTTTTTCGTTGAAACCTGTCCAAAAGAAAACTGTTTAATTTCGGCATGTTTTAGTCCTGTGAACGTTTTGACATGAGATGTTAATTATCAAACGCAAAACTATAAAATAAAAAAAAAGTTTTAAACAGTGCACTAATTCTCAGTTAACCTGTAAACTACTAATAGGTGGAATGTTTGCTTGGCATGATATCACTACTTCAAACAACGAAATTTAAGCCAGAATTCGTAGTCCTGATCAGCTGTCATTAATACCTTGGCGAGTTTCTATATTTTGACCAAGAAGACAAAAAAAAAGGGATGAACACTTACCCGAAACTTTTCCTTCAATTAGATTGTTGCAAATTCTTGCTTCACGGTTTTAAAAGCCAGAAAGTTACATTTTTTAGTTGAAAATTAAATCATAATCACGTTACTATTTGAAAATATTCTCTTACAGTTAAAGGGAATATATTACTACTTCTTAAGTTCTGTTGTGAGGAGTTTGTTCAGTCAAAAATACTAAAATTCAATGAAAACCCATCTATATGGGAATATAGATATTCCCTGAGAATATATCTTTTTTTTTTACACCTGAATTTAGGAAATGAACAACACCAATTGGTTATTATTATTTTATTTATTTGTTTTTCTTTATCAATAAATGCATATTCAACCTTGAAACACTTCAACTCTTTTTCTTCCAGAAAATGAATGTAATTCTAGACAGATTAAACGCTGTGACCCTTACGATGAAGGAAATTCATGTAAAATTAAGAATGGAATTCAAGGTCTTTGCAACTGTTCATCTCCAGGAAGCCTACTTTGGACATACGGGACAGAGGATGAATCTTGTGAATGTAAGAAATAGTTTTCATATTTTCTCAGTTTATAAAGCTGTGCCTATAAGCGTGTCTAGCTTTACCCATCAAATGAAAATTATCGATTTTCAATGGTGTTTGATTGTCTGGCTCAGCGGTAGGACCTCGGCCTTTGGTTCCAAAGGTCCTGGGTTCGATTCCCCGCTCAGGCAGTCTGACATATAAGTCCAAAAGGCAACGTAAATAGGTTTACATCTGTATTTAGTTATTTCAATAATTTGTTATGCTAATTTCGTGAATGTTGGGAACACGTCATCTGTATTCAAAACAATTTTCCTCCATTGTTAATGCCCGAATAACAATTCAATCGGTAACAATATTGTTGAAACCAAGTGTTATATTGTAATTTTAACTTGAATCTTGCTCACTGAATCTTGCTCATCTTGCTCACTGAATCTTGGTGTGCTGTGCTCATGTCGAATGAGGTATGTCGAAGATCCTGGCTTCTCCGCTTGCATTTCTACAGCTAAATTGTGCCTCTCGTCATCTATAGTGGATCCTAGTTTGGGTTCGTTTCCCCTTAAAAAACAACAACACTTGTTTCTGTCTTACAATCAAATGTAATGCAACTAGCACTTTATTAGAAATAAAATTAATGAGCGACCATAAATTACACCAAAGTTAAGATTTTCTTTATGCTGCTCCTGAAACGATTTACAATTACTTTTTCATGAGGAGCTCACAACCCATATTTGCACCAAAGCAAAACCCTGACGAAACTAAACGGGGTTATCGTGCACACAAAAGTCCGTAAGCGGAAAGGGACCATCAAGTGTTCGCTGTATAAAGTAGTGGCTAGTGGTTCCAGAGCTAAAATGGCTGCTTGCAACTTTTCTGTCCCAACCCTGACCATTCAAACGTACCTGTAACCACGGTAATTATCAGTTATGCTGGAGTGATTACAGTTCGGACCACATACTTGGTGGCAGCAATTTTAGCTCTGACATCACTACTTTATATGGCCAAAACTTGATGGGTCTCTTTACACTATAGGGTTTCTGAATAATTTTACTTCTGTTATTTGTATACTAAAGTACTTAAATATTCGAGAATCTTCAAATTTTATAGGAATTGTGCTCCAGATAAAAAGGTAACTTAATTACAAACAAACTATACTACTACACCTCAATCCCCGCTGCCTTACAAGATTTTGCAATCGCACGCAGCTTTGCAACTGGGTTCCTGCCACTCACATGTGAGAGCAAGTCCCGCAACAACAGAAGCTCATGTAGGCCTATCCAGGAAGCCAATTCCACTCGCCACTGTGCATATCGCTGACAAAAAAAATGTAAGTGTTCTGGTGTCTCATCTACCTGACAAGTCAGGCAGATGGGCTAGATAACCCAACCAAAGTGATGCGCATGTGCATGCAGTCGCGAATGGCCAGTGCGCAGCCTGGACGTCGTCTTCACATCCCTGTAGTCCAACCATTCAACATTGGACTGCATACAGCAAACCGGGTGCACCTCATGAAGTTGACTGCACACTGGTGCCACCGCCCAAACCACCTGCCACTTACTATACGCCCACCACCGCACTTATCATCTACGCATTTTGGGAGCGATCACAGGATTTACCTCCGAACAATCACCATTTACTGCCTCTCGGCCTAACCCATCAGCTTGCCCATTCCCTGGGTTGCTGCATTGACCCTTCACCCATTTGAACGCCACCGCGCCCGTACGGGAGACCACAGAAAATTTCCAGGCCATCGTGAAAATAAGTGGGTTGGTCACATCCAGATGTTTCCAGCATCGCTGCAAATGCCTGAAGCTCGACAGCCAATCAGTATAAATGGAAAAAGACGGTAACATCCAATGGCTAATAACTCACGCAGCACACTGGAGGTGACTGCTGAAACTCGCCGCTGAACAGACACCTTTAACGACGGAACTGCAACTCCGATGGCTCTAACACACTCAACCGGCATGAACGAGGCATCATAGAAGACATTACAGTCAACATAGGTTGGCTCAAACACCCATAGTAATGCCGGGCACCACACCCACGGGCTGTGTAGAGATGCAACTGCCACAGGAACAGGGCAGGTCGTAACCTGGTGGAGCAGGATGGTTCCTGCACCATCCTCACCAGGCAGACTGCACGCTCTATCTGGGAGGCTACTGTACTCGATGAGTATTTACCCAACAGGATCACTCCTTCCTCTCCTTAGGTTTCACAGACTGAGAACAACGAGGAGTTCACGCGCATGGTATTCAAGCGGAGGTTCACAACACTCCACTCCCAGTGCTTGGACCGGCATAGAGTGCAGACAGCCTGAGACAACATGGAGGCACAAAATTCACCACAACTTGCAACGTCTTAACATGACGCCGCACACCACACAGGAAAGGTAAGTGGTAATCCACCAAGGAGTAGTAGATAAACGTTCTCTATGTCGCCAGGAGAGTTCCTCCAGTGGATTCTGCAGCAAAAGGGGCCCTTTCTGGCCCTCTCGGTAGGGATCTCAGGCTTGTTCCCTCGGACGCTTTTCCAACTCGGCGTCTGAGGTTACATGCTTTTTGGCAAGCCTCGTGGGATGGACAGGACGGCAATAAATTGCGAGCTATTAAAGGCACTGTTGAGGAATGGCACTCGGCGTGTCGCCGCAGTCGCCGTGAGGAGGTGGTGTTGGCCCGTTTGCGCATTGGTCACACTCGACTTACTCACTGTTTCCTTTTGCGGGGGGTTGACCCTCCTGAATGTTATTGGTGTCGGCGGCCACTTACGGTCCGGCACTTCCTTGTTGATTGTTGCCATCTTGATGGTTTTCGTCGTCGTTTCCATCTTCCGCATGACATTGTGCGTCAATTGGGCGATAAGTCTGTCCTCCTGTCTGGTGTTTTTCAACTTTTGCAGGAGGTACAGATGTATGACAAGATTTAGATTAGGGGTTTGAATGATATCTCTGTAATGTGTGGTGCAGTGGCAACCCGGACCACTGCACTGTGACTGAGGTTGGCGCTAATGACCAAGCTGTCGACGCGCCATTAAGCCTCATCTCCCCCCCCCCTCCTCTCCGCCCCTCATAGCCGACTACCAGAGCCTTAAGAATCGACAGGCGTGACAAAATCTTGAGCCGGAGAGCACTGACATGCTCACCCCAGTCCAGGGTGGAATCTAACAGTACCCCCAAGTACTTTACTTTCTAGCTTGGCACAACAACCTGGTCACCTATTATAAGATGGATCACCGGTTGCTGCACCTCTCGCTACTGCGAAAAGACAACTACTTCCGTCTTTGCTGGTGACAAAAGAAGACCTCGATCCCGACCACTGTCTAACACACTCTGCGCACAAGCTGCCATGAAAGCCAAATTCGTCCCGACAAACCAGACTGCCACATCATCTGCGTAACAGACAATATTGGCGGTTGCACCTAGCTCACTAGCACGTCACTGATCGTTATGACAAGTTGGGCTGAGGCAACTCCCTTGCGGTAGGCCTATGCTGGTAGTCTCTTCTGATGGCCGAAACCCATCGACTCGCAAAACGGCGCTCACCCAGGAGAGCCACAATGGCTATAATCAACTTTGAGCTCACACCCATCTTTTGCAAAGATGCTTCCACCCAGGCAATTGACACAGCGTCGTAAGCAGCCTTGATGTCTAGCAAGACAGCCAAGACTACCTGACTCTGAGCCCATGCCTCTCTAATACTAGACAGGAGAAACAGGACTACGGCCGTGTCAGTCTGGCTCAGTGGTAGGACCACGGCCTTTGGTTTCAAAGGTCCTGGGTTCGATTCCCCGCTCAGGCAGTCTGACATATAAGTCCAAAAGGCTACGTAAATTGGTTTGCATCTGTATTTAGTTATTTCTTGTGAGCCTTTGGCTTTCCCGTCTTTAACCTACAGTAAAGAGGTCTGACCCCTATTACTGGCAACATTGTGCACTGGTGCAAGGATACTGAACATCCACGCAGGAGGCGGCTCACTACCCTATAACAGTCCTTGAAACAACTGAAGGAGAGAAGAGACCCTGTCACGTGACAAGCAGCGAAGGGCGTCATATCTCACACCGTCAATTCCTGTCGTACAGGAGCTCTTACACTTACATAATGCCGCCGGAAACTCAGATGGATTCCATGGCGCGTGACTCCACCAGCTTATCTTTTAAATCATTCTCTGGCTTGAGCATAATTTGGTTAGGACTGTTTCGAATAACATATTCATATAAAATGGTTCCATCCACCTTTGGAAATCGGTAGTCAGACAAACGAATGGATTCGAAGATTTTGTAAGAACCCTCTTTAAAATTCGCTTCAATAACATAGAGACATGTTTTAAACAAGATGAAAAATCTAAAATGGTGGCTCAAAATAGCATCAAAAAAGTCAGTTTTCTATTTTGCTTGTAATGTCTTAATTGTTTATCCTACTGAACACGAACTGGGTTCAATTATTCATATAGTATATTTCAGGAGAGGCCGTATGCAAGTTTTGTGAAAATCCAAATGGCGACCTAAAATGGCATAAAAAATGGCTGTAACTGGCAATAAATCTTTTTTATGTCATTTTAGGTCGCCATTTGGATTTTCACAAAACTTGAATACGGCTTCTCCTGAAATATACTATATGAATAATTGAACCCAGTTCGTGTTTAGTCGGATAAACGATTAAGACATTACAAGCAAAATAGAAAACTGATTTTTTTAATGCTATTTTGGGCCACCATTCTAGATTTTTCATCTGGTTTAAAACATGTATCTACGTTATTGAAGCGAATTTCAAAGAGGGTTCTTACAAAATCTTTGAATCCATTCGTGTGTCTGACTACCGATTTACAAAAGTTGAAGGGAACCATTATATATGAATATGTTATTCGAAATAGTCCTAACCAAATTATTTATTGCCAGTTACAGCCAGACGGATGAAGCTATTCCAGTTATTCCAGTTGTATATGAAAATATTATACTATTTGAAATACGACTTAAAAATTTATCAAAAAAATAATTTATAAGATTACACTACAACAAGTATGGTATAATTAGGTTACGAAAAACACACGAACAAAGACCGCGCAACGAAGACAGCAAGTCAAAACAGACCATAAATAGCAACAAACAGAAAAAAGAAACTGGCAAACAGAACTCCGCAGCAACAGTTCGAACATGAAGGACACAAGGAAAACATTAAAACAAAATACAAAGCCTACTAAAAGCAACAACAACAACAGGTGTTTTCGTCCCCGCAAAGGCAGTTTTGGAATTCGTTTCCGGATAAGACACACCAGCGACAGCATTCCCCACAAGTGTCCGCACAGTCTACAAAAGCACTCAGAGCACACTGATATATTTGTTGAGGGAGGCACCGGTACGAAAGGTATTCAGGATCGAGACAGCATTCCCCACTGAACAGCCACCTTAATAGGCTACAGAAGGAAAGCCGTCGACCTCTTCTTCTACAGTGTCTCTGGAAATCCTGCAACTAATGTCATGGACCAGTACCCCAGAGTCTCAACAGCAACCGGGCAAAAGAAGTACGGTTATTCAGGTATTCGTACTTGGCTTTTCTTCGTGGTTTCGGTTGCAAAGATTCCAAGGAAGTATGGATTGGTTAAGGTAAGACGCTGCCACAATGTGGGTACAGGTGAAGTCTCAAACCAGTTGATGATCACTTGCCCATGGGAACATAAAGGTAGTATCCGTACCATTATCCCGGTCGAGGCCAACAGGTTCCATCTGGGCTGGGATACGAGGGCCCACATGATGAGGTCATTGATGGCAGTGAGGCAAGACCAGCGACCTGCTGGGCTATTCTTGCAGCTCAAACCATGGGTACCAGAAGAGTCAACACCTGCTCCGCACGGACACACGTGAGGTTTGCAAATACGGCAACGCAAGCGAAGAGTAACAGCCATCCAAAAGGCACCATCGTCGAGAGGTGTGTGAAGATGGGATGATGGAGGGGCCTGGAGCCAAGCGCCGGATTCCTCGGTAGATACCCCAATGAGAGGTTAAGTTTGGCATTGGAGCCTGTTGGGTAGATTGGCAGCCTGCTGATGGAGTATTCCACACAATTCCATGATGTCAGGACACTCCCATTCACTTTAACTGGCTTTAGCACTTCCAGTGGGAGGGGTAGCTTCGGACAGCTCGGACCAAGCAGTGATTCTCTCAGAGAAGACAGAGTCGGGCCCGTTCTTGCAGAAGTCGTGCAAGATGGCATCGACGAGCTGCGACACGGAGTACAAAGAGGAAAGGAAAGCACGCTGGGACAGATGAGACGCACGGAAAACACCGAAATCTACAGTACAAGCTGGCAAAGTATACTGGTCCTTAGCGACTGGCCAAAGCTGGAAATGACGGCCTCCAGATTGGAAAGGTGGTCTTCATCAAACCTCTGCAGACCATTACAGAATCTTCAAGTAAGTACACAACGTAAGAAGTGTGACATTTTGGGAATGGCCAGAGAGTTGTTTAGGTTGAAAAAAACCACAGTGAACCGGCAGGTGCTGACGTCCACCTGCCTTAACAATGAGGGTGTTGGTCTTGGAGTGTAAGCAGGCTCTAATGGCTTCGTAAGTCAGAGGTGTACCCAAAAGCGTGCCCCCAACCGAGTCTATGCTGTTGGGTATACTTCTCACTTACGAAGCCATAAGAGCCTGCTTAGACTCCAAGACCGAGACCCTCACTGTTAAGGCAGGTGGACTTCAGCACCTGCCGGTTCACTGTGGTTTTTTCAACCTGAAAACTGTCTGGCCATTCCCAAAATGTCACACTTCTTACGTTGTGTACTTACTTGAAGATGCCCTAATGGTCTGCAGAGGTTTGATGAAGACCTCCTTTCCGATCTGGAGGCCGTCACCAACAGGCCGTTGGTTGGGGGCACAATGTAGATACCAGGGGCGACTCATTTAAAATTGTTAGAGATGGTTGCTTCCTCTTCTGAAAATTCATTAAGAGCCAGTAGCTAACACATGTTTGAGTTTACTTCCAGAACAACCCATCTGGTGATATCAGTGACGACTTCTAAGTCCTGGAGGATGACAGCAGGTTTGTCGCTCATGGTAGCGTTGTCCAGGTACCACTCATTAAGTTCTGCATTCATAGAAGCTCCCACTAGCCGCACCACGAAGCAGAAGAGAGATGGGCCCAAGAGATACCCATGCTGCACACCACCCTGGGAATGATGAACTAATCACCGTATGCCAGAAGGAAAGATGAGCTGTAGCACTGTTGCAAGAATAGGTATAAGTCAGGAAAGCAGTCTCGAACTGCGTGCAGCAAGCGATTACAGTGGACCGTGTTGAAAGTGTTCAAGAAATCGAGCCTGAGGATGACTTTGTCCTCGCTGTAGGGGTGAGAGTTGTAAGGTCTGGCAGCATGAATGGCCGCGTAACACCTCCTTTGGTGCCAAAGCTGGATGGAGTGTGGCTCCTAAACTCGACATGATGTTACGGCACCATAATTGTGTACTAGTCGACGCCAAATGTTGCCAACAGCAATGGGTCTGACATCGCCACCTTTCTTCACTAGGGTGGTAAGCGTGGCTCCAAATAGAATGGGCCAAACAGAGTCTGGGACCGGTCCAGACAGCATAAAGTTGGACAGCTTCGTAAGAGAAGACAGCAGGCGCTCAGGGGCAACACCAACAACGCTGCCAACCAGTTCATTCAAATGTAGGGGGTGCAAGGAGTCCAATCCACTAGAAGAGTCGGAGAGAAAAGAGTTCAGACGTTCAAGGACCAGGGATTCAAATAGTAGAAGAGAAGAAGCGTCTGTTGAAGAAGCTGGTGGGTTTCGCCAGATGGGTGCTAATTGGCCTGGAGAGATTTGAAAGTTTCATGGTTGAGCGGTGCAAAGGAGTCGTGTGAGCTGATGACCCCACTGCTCAGCTGATGTCGCCATCAGCAACTTTGGTGTCAACAAGTTTCAGGGAATGGCATGGCTGGTGCTCGTGTCAACATTCCTATAGAATCTAATATCATGGGAAGGCAGAGACACACTTTCATCCCTCTCTTTCCACCATGAAGCTGAGAGAATGGTGAAACCCATTGAGGTGCTTCAGGATTGCAGGAGTATCAGTGTCACTATTCAGTTAAGAAGAAATATCATCAATATAACTTCTTCAATAGCCTATTCTGTCAAGAAAAGTCTGATTGATAGACTTGTCAAGTTTCTCCAGGACGCAATAACAGAAGAAGGTGAAGATGGAAGCCTCAGCCAGCACCCCATCTTCATGAGCAAAAAATCATTTTCATATTTGACATAAGTCGTTTCTAAAATTATCGTCACTACACTGACCACCTGAGCCGGTGTAAGACCTTTTCAGTTAAGGGAGTGTTCAGGTTATTCCGATTTGTCATTTGAAATTTGTAGGACAAGGGTTTGACTGATAGAAAGGAAGAGTGTCTTGACATCAAAAGAGACAAGGGCTTCTCCCCCGGCAACTTGATCAAGTTTGATGGCTTCCATCTCTGCCTTAACTTGGTTTACATTAATTGCAGTGAATTTATATTTAATATTTGATTTAAGAATCATTGAAACCACTGTTAATGGACAGCAGCCCCACCGTAATAAGATGGATCGCAGCACCCTCTTTATTCTCCTTCCAGGTTGTGAAGACATGTTGGTGCGCTGAATTGATAACTTTAGAAGTAGGGCAAAACTTTTTTTTGTTCGGTTATACGAGGTAGTATTTTATTGAAGCATGGCCACATTATTGCACAAACATAATAGCTCGTGTTTGTTTTTTGTATTGTTCTATGTTTAACCATTGTAGTCATAAGAAGATGCTTATAAGGTTTAGAACAAGCCGTTTTGCAGCAAATGGTCATCTCTTGTAGCCGTTTATTTCTTGTTAAATGATAATTTCTTGTTGCCGTTTCATTGTGCAACAAACGTGGTATCGAAACTTTGGCGGACTTTTGAGGTGTTTTAAAGAACAAGTGAATGTCTCAAAGGTAAAAGTTAAAAATTTTAAGTGAACAGTGTTTTGGGGGTAAAGAAAAAAAGGTTTCGAAGGGTTTAACGAGCGTGAACCACTCCTGGTCATCTGCCCCAGCCCTAAGGCTAAAGCACTTAATCTTCTAGCAATGCTAAACGTTAACAATAATAATCACAACAATAGAAGTGTTACATAAGAAATGGGTTCAAGAGTGCAGCAACAAAATTAGCACAGCGTTTAAGTGCTGCTTTAGAGGGGAAGGATGTGTCAACTTTACATGTTTTTCTAGCACAAGTGCAAGATAAATTCCAGCAAACAGAATGTTTAAATATGCACAAATCTACGATGCTATGGCAACCATTGCTACAGAGGAAGATTTAGCCACAGAAACAACGGCTGCAGACGAGTGGGAGATATTAATGCTCTGTATAATAGAATTATAGATTTCCTATATCCGCCTTTGCCAACTTTACAGTCATGCTCTCAGCTTCCAAGTGATACAAGTGGGTAACAACGATTTATTGTGAAACTTCCCAAATTTGAGATACGGAAGTATGATGGTGGATTATAGACTGGGTTCGTTTCTGGGATCAGTTTAAAGCTTCTATTGAAAGCTATCCTAGCATTAGATATTCAACGATTTTCGTATTTACAATCATTGTTTACTGGATCTAGCTCAAGATTCCATCACGAGAATTGCACTTAGTGCTGCCAATTACAAAGTAACTGTTGATGCCCTAAAATATCGTTTTAGGGAAAAGGAGCTAATCGTTCAGGCACATATGAATCATCTTTTAAAAATGCAACCTTTGTCAAGTGCTAAAAACGTGTCTGCTTACGTCAGCTTTCTGAAATATGTCAAGCCTAAATAAACCCCAGTCCTGCTCCTACTTACAAATCGCTGATCGTTGGCGCAACAAATGCAGCAGACAAACCAATTTCTAAAACAAGGCCAGCCGACACAAGTGCTAATTTTGTAGCTCGACTGAACATCGAACTTCGAGCTGTACGAAGAGTATGAAATCCAAACGACACTCAAAATTGTAAAAAAGACTGGTCGTTGCTTCCAGGGCCTAAGGCTTTGACATCCCGCAATCTGCTGTTTAAGAAAAAATACCAAATATGTAATCGTAAGGATCATCCATTGCTTTGTCAGCTTATCGGTAATCGGGCCAGGAATTGCTATCCGCCAGTTTCGTTGAATGATCGGCTCGGGTAGAAAAAAGGTGATCGGCTCAGCCTTAATATTTTTGTCATGTTGAGATTAAATCAGCGCGCCCGAAATTCAAATTGTGGAAAATGTAAGGGGAAGATGCAGGGATAAAGAAAAACTAAAAGTTAAAGGATGAGCATCCACATTCACAGAGAGAAAGATGCGTCAATAACGTTTTCATGATACTCTCCAACTAAGTAGCTATCTACCTTGCCCGCCTTTGCCTGGTGAAATGATGTCACTACTTTCGAAGACCGACCCTTTTTAGCCAAACATGCAAATAGCAAAAGAAGCGGAGCCCGCTCCATTATGTCAAGAGTGAAAATGACGACGGCCCTAGTAAGTTGTAGAACAAACCGTTTAACAGTAGCTTCCAGTTTATTTGTGCAACATTGATTCACTTTAGTTTTATAAGAGTTAGTACGGTCCTGTTGAAGTTTCACAAATTAGGACTGATCTTGAAGTAGGTCCAAGATTTTATGATGCAGGTCGGATTTGTCCAAAACTACCTTGATTTTGGCGTTGTCCGCATGGCAAATTCTGATGTTTGGATTGGAGTGCAGCTCCTTCAATACCATGTACTCGTTATTAGAGAGGTTTGGTTTAAAATTGCTGGAGTGGGAAGACTACTTCTTAACATTGTGCATGATATCCGACCTTATTGCTTCAACATGTTTTAAGAGTTTAAGTCCAGCCACAATGCCAGCCACAAACCGGGGTCATATTTTTCATCGGGTGTTACGAAAAATCAAACTTAAGATGTTTACTCAAAAGAATTTCTTCCATAGGTTTAAGGGTGTGGCAGGTCCTGTCAACAACCCATGGGTTGGAGAGGTTTCTTTTACAGTTCACTATGCCAAAAATTGCCTGTTTCTAAAATTTCCCTGGTTTGTGGGAAAATTCCTACACTCACTGGGGGTTGGAGGGAGGGTTGCTGAAGTTCTTCAATTTACACAATTTTCTAGCATGCCCATTCTGAATGTTTGCTGACAGATAGCGTACCTTAACACTGATAACCATACGCAATAATAAAAAAAAAACGTTTTTATCTATGATTCGCACCAAATTGGACATTGTTTTGTGAGGAGTTGGAGGTGCTAATTCAACTTCGTGTAAACGTCTAGTAAAAGACTTTGCAAAGCCATTGCATTAACTTTTTTCAACAATGATAACACTTGTTTACTGCTGACTGCAAGTTTGACTTTAACGAACATTTGTAGAAGACCAAGTCTGCAAAAATTTGGAATGTTGGCAAAAATCACATACCTTTAGGTCGAGCGTGTCAGCCCAACGAATCCATTTCTTTTTTACAAAGCAGGGATTTTCACGATGGTTGATTAAACATGGCAAATCTATGTAGCGGCATATTGGACGTATAGGGTATTACCCGCTTTCCGAGTACTGAGATTAACAATTGTTGCCGAGCCATTGTTGAGCTCAGTACGAAGAAAGCTGGTAGTAATCTATTTATCAACCAGTTGCTTAACAAGTGAAAAGCGCATTCACTATCATTATTATTGCAACATCATCCTTGTTCGATGAAAGGGAAAATGGGCGTTAGGATTTTCTTCTTTCGTGCTGATAGGTTCCATTAGAAATGATTATGATGCAAAAGTGTCTACTTGTCCTGTGGATGTAACCAAGTTACAGTACTAAATATAAATATGTATAAGCAAGGAATAGCCAATTTTCCGTTTCCCCCTGTTTTCCCGCCAGTCTGATAACTATTGTGGATGGATAGCTCTCACCCTACCCGATGATGGGTGCCTTCTAACCAACGGACGTTCATGCCAATGGGAATGCAGGCGTGTCTGCTAGTAATATAAATGAAATAAGCGAAGGAAAGATTTATTTCTTGTTTTCCCCTCCAGTCTGATAAGTATTGTTGGTTAATAGCTCTCACCCTACCGGATGTAGGTTGCCTCCTAACCAACCTTCATTATTTTCATTATTTTAAATCTACTAGAAAAAGTGTAGCTTTTCAATTTGAATTAAACCTATGCCAAAATTATTACACATTCCATACACGTTTATTTATCAATAAGCGAGTCCATTTGGATCTCCGTCCTGTAATTACATGTTTGTTGTCATACTGCATCACTGTTCCAAGATTGCGATGGCAACCTTCATCGCACAAGCAATAGGCTACTCAACGACAAATAACGCCCTTAGCCAACAAGGGTTCTCTGCTTGTGTTACTCAATTCCGAAGTGCCCCATCACCGTTCGTATCACGAAAACGTAAGTACGAATTGCCCCTTCATACAACTTCTCTTTAAAAATGTTTAAAGAGAAGTTGTCTGAAGGGGCTATTGGTCGTTGAGTTTCCGCGAAATGAACAGTGATGGGGCACTTCGGAAACAAGCAACAGTAGTGCAGTTTTTGTGTAAACATTGTTGCTCTCACAGTAGACCTTTCTGAGCAAAAGAACGTCAGCACAATTAGATCTTTGTTGAGCATGTGCTCGCCCTATGTCGCAGCCTCCACGTGGTTTAAAAATACAGAGACATTGTCGATCTCAGTACTTGGGGACTGGGATCTAAATCTCAGTACTCCAGGCCTGGGATGAGGGTATCAAGCTTGGTGCATTGTTACAGGCATTGTTGTTTAGTACTGAGATCATCAAAAATGGGTGGTAAAAACCAAAGATAAACAATCATACAGAAATGTCGGATGTAGGCTTCAGTAAATAGTTAGTCGTGGGGTGGCGAATGAAGCAAGGTTCACATATCGACTTCTATTTTTCGTGGATGCCTCAGTAAGTCCAACAGACACCTTACCTAATTCTCCAGCCTACAATCAGCCTTACTGACGACAGAGACGCTTGATTTTATGCAAGTTAATAAAAAATTCAAAATAGCGTCCAAAAAAAACCAGTTTACTGCAGTTATGGCCAAAGGAATTAAATTTTCTTCCTGAGGGTTTGGTGCGAGCCTAGCTTACGGTTCAGAGAACCAATAGTAATAATTGCTTTCTTTTACATTTTACCCGTTTATTTAATTCGTGCTCATTGATTAACAAGTTTTTGTAAATTATTTATTTTTATGTAATACATTTTACATAAAATGTAATAATATATTGTTTTTTTAAACCTATAATTCTTTTTAATAGCCACTTTTTGTAGAAAACATCAGGACAAGTATGCTTGTAAAGTGGATGTCGAAGGAAACAACTGCACTTTACTGAATGGAACACGTCGTATTTGTACCTGCGATGCCCCAGGTTACAAATCGGTGGAGGAGCCGAATGACCACAGGAGTTATAATGAATGTTGGCGTGAGTCAAAATTATGTTTATTGATTATGTTTTTCTTGTTTATTCATTCTGTTGAATTATACCATGACAAATTAATAATAATAATAATAATAATAATAATAATAATAATAAACATTTTTGGAGGGGGGGAATGCAGACCAAGACCTACGTCTATGTATTGATACATCCATTGTATATTTGTATATATTATGCAATGTATAATACAAATTTTAAAAAATGACCTCTACAAGCAGCAACATTTACTTCGAAAAAGTAGGTAGTGCACAGCTAATTGTCAAAAAAATTAGTGTATGAAACTTTGTCAAAATTCCTTATCGATGTGGTAACAAGTAAATTATGGTGGAGAAAAAAATTAATTGCAATAAAAAAATATAGGAATAGTTTTATTGGTTTGGTGGTAAATGTTTCAATTCATGTAATACACATTTTATACCTTATTTTTCCTAAAGACACGAAGCTGGTGATTATTAAAGATAAAATGTGCAAAGGTTTCTTATGTTTGTCGAATTGCACATCGTTTAAGCCTTTCGTTTAATCATGTGCTTACTGCTTAGGTTTCTTAAGTGATTCATTATAATTTTGTTAAATGATTTTAGTCTTTATATCCTGTTTTTCATATAAATTCGGCCGTGCTGCTAAGTTCAAATCGTTAATTAATAATAATAATATATATTAATAATAATAAGTAATAATAATAATGCAGGCCAATTACCTTAATTTGCATACCATCCAAAATCCTTACACGTTTAAATCGTGGTATGGTTTGCGTGTTAATTGATTAAAATAGGCTACATTCTCATGACCAATTTGGTTTTGTCGGCTTTAGAAGAACGGACAGTTTAAGTGATTCTGGTGTACTAGGCTGGTAGACATGGTATATACTTAAAGACTTTGCAAAGGCATTTGAATCTGTCGCGCATATTACACTATCAACAAAATTAGACAGTGGAATTCAGGTACAACCTTTGGTAATAGTGGTCAGATTATTTCATCAGTAGACTCCAGTGGGTTGTGCCAGCCGGTTTCAGCTCGGAACATGTTAAGGTGCGGTAGCATGCCTCATGGCCCCATTCTCGGGCCACTGCTATTTATATTATCTATCAACGACATGACTAGTGTCGTCATAATGTTCACCAGAAAAGTCTGCTGATGATGTAAAAATTTCTTCGCAAGTTAATATTGTGATATTACTTTATTGAACTTGACATCTGCAGTTGATAAGTTATGATATCGTCAATTGATCAACTGCGCCAGTGGAATCATTATTTTGTATAAACCATAAATTGCCACTACGATTGTTAGGGACAGTGGTGCCTCAAAAAACATTGCTTCGACTTTGGGATCTTGTTTTCACGGGACCAACATTTTAGCACCTGTTGTTTTACTGTTGTAAACTCAATAAAGAACAGCAATGATACGAAAGGCTTGGTAAATCTGGTAATCAGACCACAGTCATCTGGGCATTTAAAGTTTATGGAAGACCACTCTTGGAATGTGCTTGTCAATCTGGTCTCTCTCAGGGCATTGATCTAGTCGAATCAGTAGCACAGACTTACAAAAAAGACTTTGGCAAAGTTTTGATAAATTTTCTAATTATTATATTAATTGCTTGAAAAACAAACAATCTATTGCTTCGGTTGCTGATTCTGGGGGGGGGGGGGGGCCATTCTATATTTGCAAAGCAAAATAACGTCCCAATGTTATATGGGTCAGTGTAACAGTATGTTTGTAATAATACTATTTGTTTAAGTGTATTTCTAATATTTGTCAATATATCTTTAGGAGTTGAATGCACAAGTTACGAAGAGGACGAATGTTTAACCCACTTCGAAGGCAATAGCTGTGAAGTAACATCTGATGTTTATAAATGTACATGCAATGCATCAGGATATGAGGTCGAGACTCCTAAAAAGCAACGATGCATCAAAAAGAAAGAGTGAAATATTTGTAGAAGTACTTTGTCTTAAATTCACCTAATGGAAAATTTGAACGTTTGTATTACATAAATAAAGCATGCAAGTAGACATTGGTCGTTTATTTATTATTTAAAGCTATTATTTCTCTTGTTAACCTAAGTATGTTTATCAAGTGTTCCTATTTTGTTGAATGAGTTGTTGAATGAGTAACTAGAAATGGAATTAGTCGCAATGGATTAGGATTATCTCAGCATTTAGGGGCCAAATATTCACATCATACAAGAATAACTATCAATTTTACTTCCATCACGTCCTGGAATAATTAGGTCTTTGATCTCAATTGGTGATATGTTTGGCCCATCACACCATGGCGAACACATAAGAGAGCAGACAAATCCAATGAACGGTACAAATTCTGTTTTTTTTTCTGTAGATGAAAGGTATTTAAACCTATGCTTTACATCAGTAGGTTTAGTTTAGGGGCAAACCCGGATGCAAAAACAGTGAATCTTTGATTGGTTTGGTTTGACGACATGATTGTCAGTGTTTTGGTGAATACTAAATAATTTTTCGGTGCTGGCTGAAATTTTCAGCTCTGAACCAGGGTTTGATGAGCACTAATGCTAGGAGCATTTAGGGAGTAAGTTGAATGGTTTGGAAATTTTGAGAAAACACTGATTAATCTTTCAAGAACCATCATTTGCATGCTCCAGTTTAGCACGTTTTAGAGGTTTTTTTGAACCTCAACATACAGTAATATTTTATTCGGTAGGCTGGCGCATTTCTTTTTGGATTTGTTTATGCATTCTGTAGTCGGATTTACTTAAATATTCTCTGAATCCATCACTGCAGTCTGTGAATGAACTGGACTAGAAACACATTCAATAGGTGTGTTATGATGGGGTATCAGGAGAAGTATCGTTTTCTTGTTTAGGGATGGTGCAAGCATCAGGTTCGCCGTTGTTTTAGCCTCTCTTAGCAATACAATTGTCGGCAAATTTTGTTGAGCAACTATTAATGCGTTCAGAAACAATCTGATAACAAACACGAGAATAACAGAGGGCAACCGAGCTTCAGTATTAGTATTTTCGGTAACAGTACAGCGAGTTTTAATGTTTACATTAGCCTTGATATTTTCATAATTGCTACCAACATGTGAAATCGACTCGGCCCGATGGACAACAATAATCGGAGTAGATGGGTGGAGAGAGTGAATTCCGTGCCTAACTTCGGAAGCAAGACAATGAATGGAGTTTTGAAGCAACCCATATGTCAATCTTATATAAGATCTTACAAGTTCCTGTAGTTTCTTATAAGTTCTTATGGATACCTATAAGATTAATTAAGATTTTGCAGGGGGGGGAGATGAGGCTTAATGGCGCGTCGACAGCTTGGTCATTAGCGCCAACCTCAGTCACAGTGCAGTGGTCCGGGTTGCCACTGCACCACACTTACAGAGATATTATTCAAACCCCTAATCTAAATCTTGTCATACATCTGTACCTCCTGCAAAAATTGAAAAACACCGGACAGGAGGACAGACTTATCGCCCAATTGACGCACAATGTCATGTGGAAGATGGAAACGACGACGAAAACCATCAAGATGGCAACAATCAACAAGGAAGTGCCGGACCGTAAGTGGCCACCGACACCAATAACATTCAGGAGGGTCAACCCCCCGCAAAAGGAAACAGTAAGTCGAGTGTGACCAATGCGCAAACGGGCCAACACCACCTCCTCACGGCGACTGCGGCGACATGCCGAGTGCCATTCCTCAACAGTGCCTTTAATAGCTCGTAATTTATTGCCGTCCTGTCCATCCCACGAGGCTTGCCAAAAAGCGTGTAACCTCAGACGCAGAGTTGGAAAGGCGTCCGAGAGAACAAGGCTGAGATCCCTTCCGAGAGGGCCAGAAAGGGCCCCTTTTGCTGCAGAATCCGCTTGCTCATTTCCACCTATCCCAACATGGCCCGGGATCCAGCAGAAAAGCACGGTTTTCCGCTGGCCAGGCAAGCGGGAAAGCAAAGCTTGAACACGTTGTGTCAAGGGGTTCCGAGGATTGTAATTCGCCAAGGACTCCAGGGCACTCATGGAATCGCTAAAGATAATGAAATGCGTGCCCTGAAGGCCAAGGATCCATTCCACCGCCAAACCGAGAGCCAAAAGCTCTGCAGAAAACACAGAATAGCCTGATGGAAGGCGATGGGCAACCGTCACTCCCTTACAAACACAAGCACAAGCCACGCTAGCGTCTGACTTCGACCCATCAGTAAACAGCCGCTGATAACCGGCGTACTGAGAACACAGCCGGCGGAACTCCTGTAAGTACCTTGCTGGTAGAGTGGAACCCTTCGGGAGGGACGCCAGAGCGAAAATGAAAATGCCACTTGGGACAAGCCAAGGGGCCACTGGCATCCCCCCAAGCCTCAAGACGGTGGGCATTTCAAAGGCTATCTCCTGACAGGACTGCTGGAGCCTATCGCGGAAATCACCCTTACCCACCCTGCGTCTACCGACTCGCAAGTCTGGCGAATCGAGGCCTCATGAATCGGCCGCACGAACGAACTGTGATTGTGTACACGATATTGGTTGGAGGTTGAAATAGGCAGGAGTGGTGCGTAGAATTTATTTACAACTTACTGTAAGTGAACTATAAATGTACTAAGATAATATTTAAATTTGAAAATGAAGAGTTTTAAAATACAACCTTACGTATTGAGTCGGTTTCCGTTTTTTGTTTATATTAGCTTATAATTGAGTTCTAATTCTAAGCCTTAAAACATAGTTTAGTTTAGTTTCTTTATTTTTTAAATGACAGAATTATCAATTTAAGCTAAAGTATACAGTCCTATTATGAAAATTATTTATAAAAATTAGGCAACATTAAGGCAACATTAGGCTTATATTAGTCCTTCAAACAAAAATTAAAGCTATTTTTAAAAATTATTGTAAGAATTGGGAAACCAGTTCCATATAGGGCCACCACCTTCCAATTTATCACAATGTTCCTGCTATGTCCAACCCACTCCAAAACGCACTCGACTTACGCACTGTTTCCTTTTGCGGGGGGTTGACCCTCCTGAATGTTATTGGTGTCGGCGGCCACTTACGGTCCGGCACTTCCTTGTTGATTGTTGCCATCTTGATGGTTTTCGTCGTCGTTTCCATCTTCCGCATGACATTGTGCGCCAATTGGGCGATAAGTCTGTCCTCCTGTCCGGTGTTTTTCAATTTTTGCAGGAGGTACAGATGTATGACAAGATTTAGATTAGGGGTTTGAATAATATCTGTGTAATGTGTGGTGCAGTGGCAACCCGGACCACTGCACTGTGACTGAGGTTGGCGCTAATGACCAAGCTGTCGACGCGCCATTAAGCCTCATCTCCCCCCCCCCCCCACTCCAAAATTGGTAGCCCCTAACTATTTGGCAGATGAAAAGTTGGCTAGCAATATAGGAATTCAAGAAAAAAAGCGGTGGAAAAAATGCCGCAGGAAATAAAGCTGCGAAAAAAAGACGATCGATGGAAAAAAGTTAATGGAAAAAGAACCAAGTAAAAAATGGCCACAGAAAAAAAAGCTGATGGTAAAAAACTATAGTGTGGTGGAAAATGTACAAAAATGGTACCTAAATATAGTTTTTGTTTGCGCAACGATGGACAACGCTATTTAATGAAACCGGTAAACAGCTATAAAAGTGGTTTTCAAAAGTCATAAGTAAGGCCAAACAAAAAAATGGTTTGGTTTGCCCTACCCGACCGACCCTATTTTTACAACATATTTTAACATTTTTTTCTTTCTAAGGAAAAAAAAAACCCTATTTTGACGCTCCATCCTACTACACAAAAATGGTTCAAATGCTTCCCTGAAAAAGGTAAAATGTGGTTCAATATATCTTTATTTGATTAAAAAAAATGATAAATTACAATTTTTGAAGTAAGACAATGATTCAGTAACAAAAAAAGTGCAAAAACATAAAATTTTCGACCGACCGATCCTATTTTTTTTAACTGCGTAACGCAAATCAAACTATTTTTTTGTTTGGCCTAATCAAATCACACCTAAACCAACAGTCCGAACACAGTTCACTGTTCAACTTGAATTTTCAGAGAGTAGGCTAAACCGTTCTCCTTCCTCAGGAAAAACGCACAACACGGAGGAAAAATAGTCTTAGTTGTGAAAGTGAGCGCCAAATGAACTTTGTAGGCTGTCTTTTTTACGAATTAAAACGTTTTCCCAAATTTTCTTTTTTCTCCAAAGTCGACCAAATAGATCTACGTCACCCCTTTATTGCCAAGTTATGGAATTTACCCCTTCTACCCCAATTTTAGATAAAACTTTTGATAAGAAATTTGGCTTTGTCTCTGATTCTGGCGAGGAGATCCAGGTTTGAAAGACTTTTGTCCTGGAGAATTTGTTGGAAACTAGGCCTTGATTTTGTTAGTGCACATAATCTGCCTGATCAGATCACATGACGCCTAACTTAGCTTAACTCAGATAAACCAAACTCTAAACTATGTTTTCACAAAACTGTGTTTTTTTATATTTGCCGGAATCCATAGTAGCAGAGCTGTGGTACGGCAACGCGTCCAAGATATACCTGAAACAGTTCAGACCAACAGGGATTGGAGACCCTGCGTTCCCCAAGATTTAGATTAGGGGTTTGAATAATATCTCTGTAATGTGTGGTGCAGTGGCAACCCGGACTACTGCACTGTGACTGAAGTTGGCGCTAATGACCAAGCTGTCGACGCGCCATTAAGCCTCATGTCCCCCCCCCCCCCCCCTGCGTTCCCCTCCTTTAATGATGCACGGGTACCCAAACTAAAGACTACCCTTTCCCCAATCACTTTCCCTGTTAAGGAATTCAAGAAGAAATGTGTGACTTTGAGTTTTCCTTTAATGATTCTAATAGGTGATCAAGTTTCGGTAACCTTGATCGAGCAGCATTCACCTAATGAATGATGGAAGTAACACAATGGAAATGTTTGCAGACTTTCACAAAACAGATACACTTTGTCGTGCAAATTTTTGTCACCATACAGATTACATCATCAGGCTTCAAGGAACTTAGGACTTGAAGAAATCTGTATACTGGTAGTGTCGAAAATTCGCAGGACAAAGTAAGGAGGTCTGGTTTGTGAAAGTGCAAACATTTCCATTGTTTTAATTTTTTCGAGATTGATTTCACAGTATGAGCTATAGCAATGTATTTCGAACGAATGATGAATGTATACATAACTACATTTAAGCAGTAGGCATAATGTAGCTATGAAGCAAATTTTACACCATAGTTTTTGCCCATTTATTTGGCCCCACTGGCTTTTTTCCATTGCCATTTTTTCTTTCAGCTTTTTTTCCACGGTTCTTTTTTTCCGCGGTTGTTAAAGTTTAAAATTGTAAGTGACGTGTAACATATAACTGAGTGTAGCGTACTAAAGTACCCTGATATTAATATGCATTGAATGCTGAAAGTTAGGTAAATGGCTAACTAGGTTACTAATAGTGATTTCACACGGAATAATGTTTGTGTGCCATGAGATGCCATGCTCCGACTACGGATTTCACACGGAATAATGTGTGCGTGCCATGTCGTCCCACGCCACGCTCAAGAGAGCCACGATGGCCGCTATACCACAAGTAGCCAGCCCGGAATGGTACGGACTGGCGCTGCTTGGCACGCTTTAATTACTTGCGTCTGAAATCTGAATGCGCATCATGCCGCGCTACTGGAAATGCTAAGAAAGCTTCATTGTAGTAAAAAAAATTTCCCTACCAGTTGTTGTTAAAACAAAGGAGACTGACAACGGACGCTTGTAATTAAACTGTCTGAAATCAAATCGCGCTGGCCCTACAAAATCTGCTTAAGGGGGTTGGCTGCATCCATAGTCCCCAGCCCAGTTTGAAACGAAATGTTCCATGTGACATCATTATACTGCTCTGGCAAAACCAACGCCAAGCTCGGTAAACAGGGAACTCGTGTCTGCCTTTTCCTTCCTGCTGCTTGTTATTCAGAAGCCCTTTCTCGCAAAAGAAGCTGTTGCTTTTAGCAGTAACTGCGTACATTCCTCATGTTCTGGGGTAAACCCCAAAACACAACAGGATGATTTTGTGTTAGCAGGGGTCGAATTTCAAAATTTTGGTCCGGGCACAGATTGCACCCCAAAATCTATTACTGGGGTCCAAAAAAGTCTTTGGAGCGCAAAACCAAAATGTAAACCAACACTGTGGTCTCCTATTTTATAGCCATTGAAAATTCTAACATTCAGCATCTCAATAATATGTACTGTTTTCCTGCAGTTTGTTTAAAACTGACTTAACTACGGCGGTCTTTGACAGCTCTCATACACACAGGGGTCCACCATGCAGGATGAGAGCTATTACACTTCTCAGGAAGCACCCTGTTACTCCGTCCTTTTTTCCCAACCCAGCGCTTCACCCAAGGGGCAAAATCCCCCGACTCAATAACTGGGCGTTGGGAACGCCTATGCTCCATAGGAGGGAAAACTGACCCCCTGGAATGTGACAGTGCTACCGGGAAATGGTCACTGCCCCTCAAATCCTGCGAAACTTCGAACGAAAACAAATGTGTCAAACTAGCGGAACATAAAAACATATCCAACACAGACTCCTGTATAGTTCCCCCATAACGCCTGACAAAGGTCGGCGTACCATTCTGAATGAATTCTAAATTTAAATCTTCTAGGGAGTCGGCAAACACCCTACCACGAGCATCACAACAAGGACTGCTCCAAAGTCAGTGATGTGCATTGAAATCCCCTCCTAAGACTAAAGGCCCCGGAAGGGACCCAACCCACCTCAGCCACTCATTCTTCAAAATGACCCCAGTAACATGAATGAAGCCAACAGTAAGCCAAAATGAACTCCACCAAATTCTAAATACTCATGTGTCTATACCAGGACAAGAGGGGATGGGAATGAGAGAGAAGGGAACCCAATCCCTAATTAAAACCCTTATCCCAGAGTTCCCAGGCCCAGCAAGGCCACTGCAGTCCGCTAGCAAAGGTATAGTTGGCAATTTTGTTACAACAAGGCCTAAAATATCAACCTTCTGGCTCAGATAATCAATGTCTTCCAATTTATTTCTCGCCCCCTCACGTTCCATTAGCATAAAGTGAAAGCAAAAAGATTACCACTTAACCTAACCTATGTCTAACATACTCGAATCACTAGGCTGTTCATGAATTACATGATTGCAGATTGCATGCAAACATTGTCAATAAGTGCACGACACACCGATTGAATGCACTCCAGATCTACATCCACTGGTCGAGCACATTCCTTAACCTGCAGGCAAACCACATTCAGAGGTGACCCAGCAGCACCCACTAACTGCACCAAACCTGGAACGACCGATTGCAAGCCCACCAAATCAATATGTGCACCCACAGACTGAGTGCCACTTAGGTCAATATGGGTGGACACACTAGACTGGTCAGACTCATCCGTCGCCATCTCTGTCCGAAACTAACAATCAACTTCGAAAAATTCGTTTCAACAATTGTGCAAAGGTTTTATTTTTCGCTTTTTTCGATGGGAAAAATGTTACCTAGAACTACGAAAATACGCCTACGCGAAATCCGGATTAATTTCCTGTCTTTTGACACCTTTCTCATATTTTTAGCCCTCCTACTTCAAGAGGAGAAGAGGTACATATATACCTACATATATTTATATACCGACCGTAAGTTTTTAATGATTAAGACTAGCGGAGTCGCTCGCTTCGCTCGCTCATTCCACGTCGTCTCGTTGGGCTCGAGGAGCTTTCATGCTGCAACTCTTATACTGCTGACAGACATTCCACATCTAAAACGATCAAGCAAATGGGTGCAGTGGAGCTTTTGAGGTCTGCACTGCTAATTTGCCTAAAGTTTTCTGTAATTACTGTTTGAGTGAGTATTCCTTGCTTGGGGGCTCAGTAGTTCACTCTTCACTGCATTGGCGAAGTTGTCACTGCCATAACAACGAAGTACTAGTGGCAATTGGAAAGTGTTTGTTTATTTGTATATATGCACGTGTTAAATGCTGCGTATGGACGTTTCCTTTTAGCCGTGTGAGTCTGGCTCAGCAGTAGGATCTCAGCCTTTGGTTCCAAAGGTCGTAGGTTAGATTCCCCGCTCAGGCAGTCTGACATATAAGTCCAAAAGGCAACGTAAATATATTTATCTGCTTTTTCCGTGAGGCAAGCCAGTTGAAACAAAACGTATAGGTTTTAAAAGTTGATGATACTACATATGATGCAAAATATTTCGTTTTTTCGGTTTTTTTTTTGCAACCAACTTTCTTTCTGGTAAGTTTGTCTTAACAGTAACTTTACCTGATCGAATTTTGCCATCATGATCTGTTTTCAGAGCAGCTAAATGCGTATTTGAGGGGCAACATCTTCAAGTTACAGCGATTAAAACAGGCCTACCCAAAGCGTATTTTAATTGTCTTTCATTTAGCACTATCAGCTTCGTACGTTCTTTATATCCAGAGTAGTAGTGGTACAAACACGCTCGCGCGCACATGGCATGCAAAACTAACTGGCATGCAATATGTGACATTTGGTTTTATCAATGCATTCTTTTAATCCGTGACAATATCATGAAATTTTCTCCTGACAATGTAATTTTTACAAGCGCATCTTTAGTGAATGTTTTGATTCGCATGAGCAGACCATAAACCATTGCCATGTCGAAATTTCAGACAATGAATAGCGTCTAGCAGCGAGAATGCAAAATAAGATCATTGGCAACACGCATCATAATGCATCCCAACCCTCCACGATTCAAGTTATGGAAGTCCCAGAAAACTAAACTGTGTAGTTCCTGTAATCACATGATTATTCCCACCCGAGAAGACTGATTAGTTTTGATAGAAGAAGCAGCTAGTTCACAGTGCATGACCGAGAAATAATGACATACTGATTAATGTTTTTTTTTTAAATTTAAATACGGTGGAGAGGTTTTACGCAATTCAGAAAAAGGTGAAGAGAGTCGAATTTAGAATTAGTTCATCTCTTCACTTCAATAGAGAGAAAAAAAATTCACCTATAAGTCATTTTCAGCATTGGACTGAAAATGGTCAACTCGTTATATTTCTAAAGAAAATTAGACAAGCGGTACGAAACAGTGCCTAGGAACTTCTTCCCTTAGCCTGGTTTCTATCTGTCTGTATTCACGATAACTTGTGAATCCATTGTTCCATTCTTTTCAAATGTTCCAGATGCATTCTACATTCTATTTCTGAAATTAGATTTTTAGATCAGCAAAACTGAACAATGGGTTTCAGAGTTATGACTTTCAAATATCAAAATTAATCACACCTTAATGAACGTTTTAATCAAAATTTGTTAAAAGTATAACTAAAGAATTGAAACATAAAATCACACCAAATAGCACGAACGTCACGTGTTTCAGTTAATGCTTGCCGAACATGAAGGCATTAATTTAAGATTTTCAACCTTTCCACCAACTGTATGAGTCTGCATGGACTTTTTAAATTCATTTTTACTTTTAAATTAAAGCAATATCCAGACTATTTTATAACCGCTATTTGCAGTCATGTGTCCACGCGCTGCCGTCGCGAGAATCGACGAAGTAAAAATACAACGTCACTTCCGTCTTCGTCTTCTTATGATCACGTGAACGATGTCTGGCCTAGCAGACGAAATGCGGGTCACGTGACAGCATTGACGCAAAAACTGTGTCGTCACAACCGGAAACAATGAAACTAATTTTTTGGCTAGGGATTGACTAACGGTAAGTAAATAAAACTTCGGGGCCGTATTTGATGTGGAGAATCGAGAAAAATGGCGCTGGGAGGAATGTCCTTTTAACGCAATAAATCATGCTAAAGTTTGCTGCAGCAAACAAGCTATTATCTTATTTGAAAATATATAGTTTGAACCAAGAAAAAATATAAAAATTACACAGCTGTTAAATTTCGCTGAATGGTGGGAGGCAGACATCTGTTAAATGTCGTTTATGTTCAAGAATTGTAGATAAACATTGTTTATCATTCTTTCAATTAGTGTCTTAATACTACATTAGCCACTGCCCTTTGTAGGTTCGCTCATTACTAACGACCTGCACGTATCTTTGTCACATAGAAATTCTGATCGTTACTATGAAGAACTTTCTAAAGATCTTAGCTGCTCTGCTACTAGCATCTGCAGAATTATCAGGTTAGTAATATACCTTTATTGAAAAGACATATCGACTTAAACGAAGATTTACAATGGAGCCAAACTGAACAACCAAGAATGACATGTGAGCAGCAATTATGACTAAAAAAAATCACGTGCCATCTCCATTCCGGGAATTGAACCCTGGTCTTTACCTTCGCCCACCAATACACTATGGTAACTCAACACGAATATAATCGCTGCTAACTTGTCATAAAAATTAACGTTAGTATACAACACACTTCTCAACTGCGAATTTCTCTCGGGACGTAGTGGAGCAATTTTGATAGAAAATACCTAGGACATATTGGTTGCTACAATCGACATGAGCCAGTAAAACACAATTCTTGTCAGACAAAGTCGAGTAAGTATAAATGCAAAGTTGTTTCATCATTGTTAGTTGCGCAATGGACAGTGATGATGAATTAATTTTAGCAATAAACAATAGACAGTCAGAGGGTAGGCTAAATAAATTTAGAAAGCGAGTGAATATAAACATTTGTCACGAGTTGACACGTACATCACTTTGCATTTCCGTGACATTAATCTATTTTCATTGCCTGGGATGGCCAGCCGTTTGTCTACAATGCTGTGTAATCCAATACTGTTCGATCGTGCAAGGCTTCAGACATGACATGCAGACAGTAATATACTTCAGTGTCTGCATATTAAATCTGGCAGACCATTAATAGCAATACAATACTTTATATCTTTCTGTTTCAGCACTTGATTGTACGGAGGAGGGGAAGTCCAGATGTCGGGTAGAGATCGAAGGTAATATTTGTTACTTTAATGGTGAAGTGTCACAGTGTGATTGTGGAGCTGATGGATATACTGAAACTGAACGAAGAACAGAATGTAAACGTAAGTAAATCCATATTCTTCAACATTAAACGTCATGTTATTTTGACAGCTGTCACCGACTTATTGTTGACAAAATTGTTAAGATGCAATCCTTAAATGGCGTCACACAAAATTGAGATAGGGATATGCTGAATCTGACCTTTTCGGACAAAGATGATGTACAATAATTTCATGTTTCCATATAATTTTTCTTATCGTTGATTTAAAAAACAACTTTTCCCCTTCATACCACTGTTCCCGAATGATTTCTAGCTTCATACACCTTATCTAAGATGCGTTTTGCAAAATCTGTGACTTACTGTGACATGTCAGAAATTCAGGTGAGTTGAAGAAGGGAAACATTTGCAAAATATAATGAGGATTGCGGCGAATTAATTTAATTACTGAGGAAGTATAATTCAGGTAAATTATGCGACTCGCGTATTTTGGATGCATCATAGTGTGTTAATGAAATCAAAGCAACAAGACAGAAAGAAATGTGGTGCAGACTGATATTATTTTCTTTTAAACTCGCAACTTTTAACAGTTCCCTACTCGAAGCATAATATCAGTACCTTATGTTTCTGCTCAGTTGCTGGCTTAATTTATCATAGGCAAAATATTTAAATTGAAAAATATGGCCATATTCATATCATAATATGGTGGCAAATCGTTCACGTTTTATGTTTTTACTAGCTGTAACCAATAAAAACAACGGCATTGAACCCGCTCGCAATTATTGTGTAAGAAATATAGACTGTGTATGAAAGCTTAAATTGTCAAAAACTCTGCAACTGCCTGAAATATCGAGTCACTTATTTACGTTTGTACAGCATACACCTCTTTTATGGCGTACTCGTCTGTTTACCATGAACGCATGATTTTCCGGCCTCTGAAGAATATTTTGAAATGCTCATCTCTGATTGAACTCTTACTACGTTTTAGGATGGGTTGAGGAACCATTTTTTTTTATTTATCACCCTCAGGTAAATACAAGTCGAGAGCAAAAACATTTTTTAAACCGTAAAATATTTGACCCTCGCGCATTGTATTCAAAGTTCCGAAATCTCGACAATTTGGACAGCATTTGGAAAACGCTAACTCAGGTAAAGATAAGTCGAGGACAAAAAAATTGTTGAATTCGGTTGCTGCTTACATGTAGCAATAAAGTTTTATTATTATTATTATTACATTTGACCCTCGCGTATTGACGTCGAATTTTGACCAATTCTGTCTGTATTTTATACTTTCTTTATACTGGTTGTAACCTTTATTGACGTTCGTAAGTCGCTATATTGTTTAAACAAGCAAATAAGACTTTCAGTGTTATGAGTTCCATATTCGGGGGGGGGGGCGGGGTAGATGGAAAGGAGATGGTTAATCCCCCCAAATTTAGCAGTGTGTGAGGTCCTAGTGCAACGAAGGTGTCACGACCGCTTGCTACCAATCCAGGTGACGCATTTAAAGGCACATAACTCCCTCCGGTATATTTTAACAGGTTTCCTCGATACATTACCGGAAATAGTTTTATATGAATTCATTTACCTTTTATTTGATCGTCTAAGGGTACGATCCCGGTGACAGATGTGGCGCGTGTACGCTAGTAAGCTTCTTTTTTACCGCTCGGTCCGAGGAGTATCTCACTCCCGCCAGAAAGCTTCTGGGTGCTTCTGGTGCTCCTTTTTGTGGCGACGTCACGCGATGTTTACACGCCAAGTCTGTGACGTAGTAATTTTTCGTGCACTTCAAGTCACATGACTTGCCGCTCTTGAGCTAAAGCCAAGTGAGATAGTAGCTGCCTTACTCGAGGCACGCAGCTTCAATCCCAGTTAACCTTGTTCTGAGCTTATCAGGAGAAATGGCGAGTGATGAACGCATTTATTTATTCCACCAAGTAGATTTGCTAACGAATCGGTAAAGGAAAGGACAAAACGAGAATTGGATCGACTATTAGATTTATCCTGTGTTTACCGCAAGAAACTAGGAAAGAAGGGGTGGGTCAGGGGTGTCAATATTCTGACACAGTGATGGACAAAACCAAAGGCGGAGAAGAAATTAAATTGCGGATCGAGTTTCAGACGTAAATTGTCTTAGCAGACATAAGGCCTATGGAAAAAAAACGTTTAGCTGCAGTACCAATTAAATTACAACTAGGGTCGGTCGGGAGAAGCTTCTTTTTTTCTTTTTATTTTTTTCTTGATGGTACACTTAAAACAGATCCAATTTTATGCCTTTTATTTAAGCTATTTCTGTACAGTAACGCCGCGTATGATGCCCGCATATACTAAAACATGAAGTGACAAATTAGGCTGCAAGCGGAAAAAAAACGGTAGGGAGGACAAAATGAGATCGGTCGCAGGGGCGTAAACTTACTACCCGGAGAAGAGGGGGGGGTATAAAGTGTCTCCCCCCCCAAAAAAAAAAGCTATACATAATTACCGGTCCCTAAGCATGCCTACTTGAAATCGCCAATAAATTCATATACGTAACATAGTCGGCAATGATAGGCCGTAAATTTCAACATCAACACAGACTAAAGACCCCAGAATCTTTTATTTGGTCAACTACGTTCAATTAAAACTGACGTGTGAGTATTTTACCGCAGTAACTGACAGGAGACATTGATGATCATAACGTGCAGTCATCTGCGCCAGTGTTTGTTTACCTTTTAGCATTCGTACGACGTGTCACATGGCACGGCTCCAAAATGAGTATGATCTAGCGTCGGACGTGACGTCATGGTTGTTTCACAGAACAATGCGCGCTCCGGTCGTGTGAACTATATTTTAGCGCAGTTGACGTATGAGTAAAGCGGCCAGGACGGAGGGATTTATGTGCCTTTAAGCATCTTTTTCAAGCTTTTGAAAATTATACGTAAAGTCTCCTCTTCATTGGTAAATCATTATGCTTATAATTAGGATAATATTCAAAAAACTTATTTGTTTTTGGCCAGGTATGTACGCTACAGTCATTTGATTTACATTACTGGTCATGGAATGGCTCACGTAGACTAAGTGACGCCATTTTCTTGCATTTGTTTTATTTTTTTCCTAGCACAATGTTATTTTCAGCAAACAGTAGTGGCCAATACTACAAAAGTTTCTTTGAGCATAAAATTGGTCCAGCGCCATCATAAAATATTTAATTCTGTTTGGCTGTGATATCAGTTCAGGTTTAAATAGTTAAAGGTTTATCCATTTTGCTTTCGTCCAGTGTTATACTGTAACGGCTGTACAACGAATTATCCAAAAGAAAATATTTATTTTCTGCACAGTAGACTGAATGTTTGTGTTTTACTGATTTTGATTACTAAGATTTTAACCAAATTGCTTTGATCCAATTTAATCTTTTACCATAATAGCTGAATAATAATAGGTTTATAATAATAATTTATTTTTTTTAGGTACCTTCTGCACAGAAGATGAAGAGCACTTATGTCTAACTGATTTCGACAACGACTGCAATATTGTTAATGATACCTATCAATGCATTTGTTATGGATCATTTGAAGCAAATGAAGCGCAGACAGAATGCTCTCGTATGTAATCACATTCAATCGATTTTATATTAGTCTATAAAAATTTCTTTCTTTTTGCTTAATAGTCTAACTTTCTATCTAAGCATAATGGTTATTCAGAGGATTCCTTGTATATATGATGAAAATAAAAACCCATACGAACTAACTTATCTACATTCAATGTCTGGAGCCATTCATAGTCTGTTAGTGCAATGTGCAAAACTGCTATTGTAATTATCATTACGACTAGCCGATTGCATGCCACGAAACTAATAGGAAACATTTGACTTGAGATATCACAAAACAATATTTAATGATGCACACCTACGATTAAACTATTAATACAAAAAAAAATATCAATTTGTACGTTTTTTCAGTAAGCGTTATAATTTTTGTGTTTTAATTTGTCGATTAATATGACTAATAAATTACAGAAATGGTTATTTTTTTCTGTTTGGAAAGCCTCCAGCTTTAAAAAAACTGTGGGACCACATTAGTCAGCCCCTCCCCAGCAACTGAAACTCCTTTTTGCTTTATGGAGGAAAATTCGTTTTCTTCCCATTACTGTGACTTGATTAAGGAAGCTAACATTTTCACGAGTGTTTGAACTCAATTGTTGTTTGCAACTATGGCATGTAACAATGTTATCTTACCACCAGTCTTCGGCCAAAACATTACTAACAATTGGCTGTACTGCATTGTATGTCATTCTTAAACAGCCTTTGTTCCGTCCTATATGGAGCGACTAGTATTCTCATAAATACTGATTTACTGCTTGATAGCAGTGCCTTGCATTATTTCCTCTTTCTGTAATAATATCAAAACCTCGCTATTTCACCTTCGCCTCTTTTTAGTCTTTTTTTTTCGTATATCACTCCTTCCCCCTCTCCATGTAATAAATCGGCTAGACTACAGGCCTCTTTTAATATGTGCATTGACTGAGCGGGCCAAACCGCCATTTTGTGTAGGCCTAGACCTCATTGTGGATTCTGAAGCATCCACACTTCATCACATTAGTCTATGGAGGTTTGATATGCTTATATCTAGGTGTGATTCATCCGTACTGAGTAAGTTGAATACAGGACAATTCTATGCCAGCTTTAAGAAATGTCCAGCTCCATCTTAGAGTTTGTGAGCAAAGTCGAGTTAGAAAGAGTAACAAAGGGAGAATGATACAAGGCGAAGAATACTCAGCCCCCAGGAGTACAATAAAGACTTTGGACCACAAGTTAAGTCTCACTAAGTTTCTTCATTAGTTAAAGGTCCATGCCCTCTACATTCCTATAAACATGCGGGACGGGACTTTTACTCCTTGCCTTAGACTTTGAATTACCGGGATCATCTTCACGCTCTGCCCTAGTATGTCCACCTTGAAGGTAAATGGGATGATTAATCTTCAGCAAGGCGGCCGCACGAGTATATCCCAGGACGTATGCAGAACGAACTCCGACAGGATTTTCTCTCCATGTTCGGCAAAAACTACTGAATGACCGTGAATTAAGCAAAATGTTCCTCCTCAAAATGGAAACTAATTTCTTACAGGGTTTTACATGAATTGCCCAGCTTGTAAAGCATTGTATGAACTAAGATTAAAAATTACAAAGTTGTACTCTTAAATTTCGAGTTTTGTTTTATCGTGTCATTTTACCGTTAATTTCATTAACGGTTTTAAAACAATTCGTTTAAATTGTGTGTTGTTACAAGTAAAAGTGTTAAAAACGACTGGTACTCTCAAAGAAAGTCGTTGCTATATTTAAAGAAGTTTGTTCAATTGATACGTCCTTGACTCGACAATTGTTATTGGTGGTTGTTGTTATTGGTGTCGGCGGCCACTTACGGTCCGGCACTTCCTTGTTGATTGTTGCCATCTTGATGGTTTTCGTCGTCGTTTCCATCTTCCGCATGACATCGTGCGTCAATTGGGCGATAAGTCTGTCCTCCTGTCCGGTGTTTTTCAATTTTTGCAGGAGGTACAGATGTATGACAAGATTTAGATTAGGAGTTTGAATAATATCTCTGTAATGTGTGGTGCAGTAGCAACCCGGACCACTGCACTGTAACTGAAGTTGGCGCTAATGACCAAGCTGTCGACGCGCCATTAAGCCTCATCTCCCCCCCCCCTTTCTCGAGAGGATTACGTTACTGATTTATTAAAGAATGCTTGCTTTATTTTTGTATGCCGTAAATTCAAAAATCGATGCAAACATCGAACTCTAAAAACAAATGTGTGCCATACATTTTATTTAAACTTCGGCCTGCATCCAAAATTATTAACAAACCGTACTACAATTTAATTGAAACCGAATCTTGCTATTTGTGCGACTTCGCACTAATCATTCGAGTAAATGTGAATGTTTTCAGATGTGTGTACGAGTGTATGTGAGATACGAATGTAAATGATGTGCATATCATGGCTATTATACAATTAGTTATTAATTATACTCGTTGAAGTGTGTGCAGTGGCATAGTGGCATAGTGGTGGGCAGAGAGGTCTAAAATGTAATTGACAAATCATGCAAGCAAGAATCTAGATTCCTAGAATTACAAAATTTCACCTTAAACATGCATAATCGCTTGGCCAGGCCTGTGGCCTCTTCGTGACGTCGAATTACGTTGCTGATTTATGCAGACGTGGGACGTAAAAAAAATGGCCTGCACTGGAAACGTCCTGCAAGTGAAGGAGTTTATTGAAGTAATTTTTTTAAATCCTTTATTGTTTCATTAATATTTTAAATGAATACGTCATTGGCGCAAAAAGGTAAAATATTTTCTATCGTGCAGTTTTTCCTACTGATGAAGATATGAAGTTAACCTCTTAATTAACGAAAAAAGTAACGATTTTTACCACTTTACATCCCGTGAACGATATTTATTTGCAGCAACATTATTTCCTTAAAAGTGGTCAAATTAAACTCACAACTCAGAATTATGCCAATCTTGTACAAGCAAATATTATTTCATTGACTGTTCTCGCAATACACTCTTTAATTCATTATTTTAATTGCAGAGAAAAAATGTAGTGCAGTTGCCAATAGTTTTTGCCAAGTTGATGTTGCAAATAATACCTGTATACCCATCGATGAATCCCGTTATGAATGCCAATGCGATGCCATAGGATTCGAGTCAATTTACAATGGTACAAGATGTCTTAGTAAGTATAAAGTGTTTTCTGATATGATAACTTAGACGCATATTTTGTCGCACACTGCAAACCACGCAGGTTTTTTTTATGCATTTCCCATCCTCTTCTTGGACGTGTTTCTTTTTTCCCAATGATTCATTTTGATTTGTGCCGCCCACATGATTGTTCAATGCATCGATTGGGTGCTTCCCCAGCCTACGTGTGCAGTGCACCTGTCTGTGGTGAATTTTTTCCAGTTGTTGGTTGTCCGTGTTTTTCCCTGTTGTGGGCGCCGTCATGTTAGCTATTTCTACCATGCGTGAGTTTGAATCCGAGCATCGGGCCTAAATTTATTCTTTTCTCACATCAGTTCCTTCTCCCTTTACTTCTATCTCCCTTTCCATTCTTTACTCACCCTGCCCATTTTGTTTTTTCTTCTTTTTGGTCCTTTTTCCTTTCTTTTTCAATCTTAATTTTGTTTTTTTTTTCTTATCCTTCCTCCGTCTTTTTTCCACGTGTGATTGAGAAGTTTTTATTGTCCACTGGCAAGGATCACGTATGTCGGGCAATCGATAATCCAGTCCATTTGGGAAAATCTATTGACCATCGCAATTATATATACTTTGAGTTTGACCAATACCCTTCAACCGAATGACGACCGCTGGTGAACACTCCAGTCATTTTTTTGTACACCACACCAGAATCAAATGGGTGTTCTGGTCTTTTAGAAGAAAAGCAGTCGTTGAATTGCCTTCATGTTTTGTTCCTTAGCATTATAAATCGCCTTGACGACTTCAGTCTTTAAAAGGACATTGATCTGGAAGACATCAATGCTAAATTGAACAAAACTCCCAGAAATTTGGTGATGCACTGGCAGAACACTTGACCCTTTTTACCTCTATTTTCGAAATTGGAACGGAGATTTTTTATTAAGCAACAACAGATTCTTGATGCCAGTAGTTCAATATTGCGATATGATCTGGGACAGACAGACACGGTATCAACAGTCAACTCATCATTTCGCAGTTCGCGCATGATGGTACTGAAAGTATATTTACATTCCAAATAGGGAAATGAAAAAAAAATCAGCTGATACATGCCATCGACTCTTTAAATAACACGGTTTACAATACGGAAAATATTTAATCGGCAGTGATACGCTGCACTTAGTGTAAATTAGTGTAGCCAAATCTCGATTAAAACTAGAGATGCCACAAGGTTTATGGGTGCGACCTCAACTCTAAAATACTTTCTTCCACAACACCACGGAGGTAAAGTATTAAGGTGCATTACTTATTTAACGTGATTTCCCCACATACAGTAGGCCTATATGCATGAACCAAAAGATCATCAAATCTGATATTTACTAGAGCTATGGTTTTTTCATATTTCAAACTTGTAGTTTCGCCATGGTATCTCTCCTTTTTTCTGAGGTCTAGTTCTGACGTTTTTTACTATTGGCAACAGCATCTTTCTTCAACCGCTCGTTTCGTTGCAATTCTGTTTCTTGGGAGCAAAGTTTGTACGTGACGGTAGCTTGTTTTGCCAATATTGGCTTCTTCATCTTCGGATGCAACATGGCCACCTTTCTCTTTCCGACTGTCGCATTCTCACTATTCTTTCCTCCGCCAACTGCTGACGATTCTCCAGTAAATTTAACCGCCAAGCCACTTTCTTATCTCCTCGTCCATTTTCATTTGATCTATTTCATCTGTTCCAAAACCAATGCTGCCCATTTATTTCAACTCCTCGTCGGTCATCACATCCATGTCCGAGTCGTATTCGTAATCTCTCCAAGCACTGGTGTTGCAGTGTCTGATCGCCAGGGTGTTTTCACCATCGTCCAATATAAAGCGTAATTGTTGTACTGGGAGACGAGGGACTTGTTGATTTGAACTGTGTTGAACACATGGCCGGCACTGGCAATTTTCATCCAGGTCCCCTTCTGGATCACGGATGTCGTCATACATCTTCGAGTGTAATCCAACGAATTCGAAGAAGGGATGCCATCCATCTGATCCTTCATCTTGCACAGAACTTGCTTGTTCGAATATGAGTAAAGATGGCGATACAAGGGATGCTTGCTGGTATCAAAATGGTTCTAGTCGCAGAGCATGTTATCATACAGGTCCTCTGACTCAATCTTACAGTCCAGTAAATTGTAGCTCGGCCCAATCTCTGTATTGTAGTCAAATGTACTCGTAGTGAACTTTGAACATTCCAGTTACGTAGAATCCAGCATCAAAAATACAGAGTAGGTGAGGAGTGAGCTTTGAGCGCGTTGGTTGATCTGTGCGAACTTGTCGTGTAAGATGTTGAAGGAATCTGCGTGGGGTTGAGAGGTGCATTTTCGCCCCATACTGTCATTTTCCCAACTTGACGTTCAACCACTCTTGCTTGTTCTCCATCATTTTGCCGAAGACGGAATTATTCAACAATTTGAATTAATAATTTTTGAGTGGTGCGTTCTACTGCTGTCTCTGGATGGTGGTAACCTCAATATATTTCTTCATCCACGGTATTTGCTTAAATGCTAGAATTCTTCAGACATGGTGTAGACCTAAGCCGTGACAAAAGTAGAATTTCAAATTTCGGTAATGAAGGAAGTACCTCTTCTTGTGTAGATACAAGTTTGGTGCTCGGTTTGACTTCCTCCAGAGTTTTTGAGTAAGGGATGCAAACTTCTTCCTGATTTCAAACTTCTCAGGAGCCAGAAGGTAATCGTTGTGGGCATCATGCAGTTTTTTTGGATACTTGAGATTGATTCGAGTATGCAACCGACATCCGCATCATCAGGCATGGAGCTCACGTCAAAGCTCGAATCTCCTTCTATGTAATAATAATAAAACATTTTTCCACACTGAACATGGATGGTGGACGGAAGGGGTTTGAGCCGCTGACACCGCACCAATGTTACAACCTTTTTAAGAATTTTTTAAGCAACTCAGTTAAGAGCTTTCAACAGAAACCAGACTCAGTTTCCATACACACCGTAGCAGAACTAATGGCATTCCAAATTGGGACGACCCGAACCAAGAAAAAGTTTTTCCTACAGTCCAGACGTGAACTCTGTACACCCAGTTTCCACGGGTGCCTGCGTGTACCATGAAGATATTGAATCCTGTCGAAGAACGGAACGTCCACTTGAATGGGGCCGTGTAAGATTTTATAGGTTAAGATAAGATCATACCTCAGTCTTCTTAGTTCAAGGAGCTCTAGACCAGTCCTCTCTAGTCGAACAAGATGATTAAGGGAGCGAATATCTGGAAGTCCCTTGGTGAATTTGTGTTGAACAGACTCGCATTGATCAATATCGCTTAGTAGGTAAGGTGACCACACAGGTGAGGTGTGTTCTAAGAGAGTACGCACAAAAACCTTGAACGCCCACACCTTGGTATGGATGTCACCTGAAGTGAAGTATCTGTTCACAACTGCAAGGCGACAGAAGGCGAGAGCACTCGTTTTTCTGTAATGGAGGGACGATTTAAGATTCGTAGTAAACCAGATGCCTAGGTGTTTCACCTCGCCGACTTTTAGCAGAAAAACGTTATCCATGCTATACTGAACATCAAGGTCACGTGTGCCAGTAAAAAAGGAGCGGCATTTCTGAATGGCCAGAGGAAGTTGCCAAATCTCAGACCAGGCCTCTACCACCCCAATTTACTCTGAAAGTTCTAGTGAGGCGTGATTTTCCACATTAGCGCAGCCACTTTTTAGATCGTCTGCAAACTTACAACCATTGGTGTTTAAATTTTCAAACCGCAGATCGTTAAGATAAATGACGAAATGAAGAGGACCGAGAGCCGACCCCTGCGGGACCCCCGCAAGGTACTACTCTGCTTTCGGATGGAAAGCCCTCAACAAAGACACGCTGGGATTGATCTTTAAGAAATGCAGCTAACCAGATTGCAAGTTTACCAGCAATACTGCACCCCCAGATCATGTATAAAAGTTTTCGGTGTATCACAGACGGTGTATCTCAAAAGCCTTTTTTTAAATCGAAGTAGTCTTGCAGTGGCCACCAATGTCTTGAACCTGAGTCCAGTGATCGAGAACAGATAGAAGTTGGTGGAAGGAAGCCAAACTGGTCACGATTTAGGACAGAATTTTTTTCGAGGAAACCGAGCATAGAGTCCCATAAAATTTTTTCCATCACTCTGCATGTCAGACAAGTCAAAGAGATTGGGCGATAATTTAAGGGGTCGGATGGTGAGCCTTTCTTATAAACCGGCACCACATTTGTAGTGCTCCAGACCGTTGGAAGTTTTCGTTCGACAAAAGACAAACAAAAGAGTTCCGAGAGTGGATAGCTCACCTCTCGAGCAATCTGTTTGCGTAGATGAGCCGAAAGACCATCAGGTCCACGTGACAAACTATCTTTTAACTTCTCAATTGCCCTTTGCACATTTGTTTATGTGAAGGAGACAAAGGTACATCGGTCGCTGCAATTTACATTCTGTGAAACTGGTATTGACGTGCTCCCGTCATCAGTTACACAGTTTATGGCAAAAACTGTGCCTTCGCGGTATTATCCGTGATAAATGTATCACCATCCTTAAAGGGTGGAAGAAGTCTTGAAGATTTAGTTTTTGTATGGTAGAATTTTATTATTGCTGCGTGGTTTCCACCACGGATAGCCTTTACCTCCTGCTCACTCCGTCACTTTTCTACAGTTTTAGAGTAAAGTTTGTGGATGTCATTGTACCTTATCCGTGATTCTATAATATAATAATAATACATAAGTTTGTTGCAAATGCAACCGGAATGGCAAGGACCTGGTGGCTACTGACTGCCATCCGATGTTAAAACTTAAAATTATAAAGTACAAAAGTTTAAAAGTTTAAAACATTAAAACGAAGATGATGGCTCGGTTGCAGAGGAAGGGTATATGGTATTGAGTTGGGGTCACGAATGCCTTACCACCAAGGTTAGACCTACCAGGGACACAATGATCCTTGATGGCATCGCCAAACGTGAGGGACAAGTGGAGGGAAAAGCCGGGTTTCATTGTCAATATTTCTTCAATACAATAAAATATAATACAATTTAACAAAATATACATGAATGAATAAAACGCATCGCAGTTTAAAACTTGGCCCATTAAACCATTAAACCATTATTGAAAATTTAATAATATATCTTTAATCTTTAAATCTTTAATCTTTAATAATAAAGATAATAAAAATTTAAAATAATATAAAATTAAAATATTAAAAAAATAATAATAATAATAATAAAAACAGGTGAAGAGAATACAGAAAAGGATCTCATTGGATATGCTATCCCAAATTATTAAAATACGAAAAGAAATTCTAGGTTAGGTTAATTCTAGGTTAGGTTAAGCTTAAGATCCCTCCAGAGTTTAAGCTTTCAGCAGTTTAATTTCATAAGTGATCGGGGAAAATTTTGACTTTTTTTTCGTGGAGAAGTACCATGTTGGGTTTCCCGAGAATAGGTTATATGAGAAAGTAGGATTTTCAGGAAGCAGGTCCATGCTGGTTCAATATCAGAGTGGACAAGGAATATTAAATCGTCCCGTCTCAGGTTCCTAAGCAAAGCCTTAAGCTTGACCATGTTCCGTCTGCCCAAAGTCTGTTTATACCAAAGTCTGCTCATGCCAAAGTCGACGATGTAATTGGAAATCTGGTGAGGATCGTAACAATTTTCAAACAGGTGGTTGTGATTGGCCATGCCTTCCCTCTTCCCTAGAAAAGAAACTCCACTGTGTATGCCGGAGGTTATTAAGTTGTATTTGCCAAGGTGCATGAAGCGTTCCAATTTTGGTGTTAACATACGAAGCAGGGCTGATCAGCTGAATCCTGCAGCAGATATGTAACATGGGTCCATCTTGTTGTTATATATGCACAGTTTTAGGAAATCTTCGAAGAGTCAGACATCAGAAAGACGTTGGTCGTACTTATTATTTCGATGCAAACTAATTGCAAATGTTGCTCACAGTTCGTTTGTCACATTCCTAAGCACGTCTGCATTTTATCTTAATCATTTAAAATATACGATTTGTTTGTTTGCACATTTGTACGTCTTCTTCTCCAGAGGTAATTCCCTATGAAGATGAGAGATGAAAGTTTGAGAGAGAGCAAACCAAGACACACATTGAAAAGGTTTAGTTTACGTATAAATTGCTCACTTTGCACGCTCAATCCATTCATCTGCGTGCCTCAGAAACACGAATGTTTGGTACCCTTTGAAAACCAAATCTGTTGTTTTGATTTTTCCATGCAACAAGTCAGTTAATACAAAACCGATTTTAAGCTCTGTATGTGGTATGTTGCAAAATGCGTTGTCCTTTTAGGTTATTTTTTCGGCTAATTCGACCGTGTCGCGCTGCGCTCCAGATCATCTCTCTTTGCTCGAGTAGGTTTTCGTGAACAAACTATGACGTCATGAACAAACATCATGCGGCAGAAAAAACTTTGACATTAGTTTTTCAGGTTCTTTCGCATATTTGAGGGTGATAATATCAAGTTACTGCGATGAAAATAGGCCTATTAAAAGCGCAATTTAATTATCTTTCGTTTTGTCCTACTCCCATCTTTGTAGGTGCTTTGGTTCCAGAGGAGTAGAGGTACAAACACGCACGCATGCACATCATCTACATAATTAAAACTAGCGGAGTCGCTCGCTTCGCTCGCTCATTCCGCGTCGTCTCGCTACGCTCAAGGAGATTTCTTGCTGCAACACTTATGATACAGACAGACCTTCCACATAAAAAACGATCAAGCAAATTATAAGAGTGTAGTATGCGATATCGGTTATCTCGAGAGAATGTCAATATTATTTTTTTACGTCCAAGGAGGCAAGCAAAAAGATCAAGCAATTTTTCAGGAAAGCGCTGTTTCTGATGACAAACGCTGATTTTCATTCGCTTCGCTCACTCAATCAGCGCAAACATTTCCTCGGAATGGGTTTTCAGAGCTCCAGAAACACGAATGTTACCGTGCTTCAGAATCCAAGAAATTGACGCCCTTTTAAAACCAGATCTATGGGTCTGGTTTTTCCATGCATCAAGTCAGTTGATACACATTCAGGTCCACTCATCCTTCCATCCATCCTTCCTTCCTTCCACCATCCATCCTTTTTTCCATCGTTTCATCCTTCCTTTCTACCTTCCACCCACCCCCCCCTTCCATCCATCCATCCTTCCTTCTATCCTTCCATCCATCAATCCATCATTACTTCCTTCTATCCTTCCATACATCCA
>JAHWFP010189682.1:93221-103718 GCA_023313725.1 Lithobius niger | reverse complement strand
AAAGGTCAGTCAGTTACGCACTAGCAATGGCGTCGCACGTGTCATCATTACAGTAAGGGTAACTTCCCCAGTTTGTCGTTAGGCGGCGCTTATAATACGACGTTTGAACATTGTTCACCGGCATATACGTCGTGCATCATCTTCTGAGGCAAGATTGCGATAAACTTTGATAACAATCATCTTGTAATCATAATCTTATCCAGTAACAGAGTAAAGCGTTCAGAACTAAGATTAGTGTCGGTATTCACAATAATAGAAAATTGGCCTTCAAACAACGGTGTGATTAGGCTTATTGTTTTCTAATTTCATAGCCCGAACCTTGTATGGAGTTTGCCAAATCAGAACGCTCACCATATGCAATACCTATAAGACTTACAACAATTTATGAATTGTGTTTAATTTGTCAAGAATTAAAAAATGAACAGATAGTAATTAATCCCAAGCCTGGCAGTTTAGTGAACGTTCGAACTTGTATTCCTGAGTTGTCTGACTATGATTACGGGTTGTATCCTCGGAAGAGAAGAAATCAGAATTAGAATGTGTTTATTGGGTATTGGCCCGTAGCCATGCCCCCTAAGAGAAGACGATTAGACAATGACAATGCAGAAAGTTTGATCCTAAACAATACAATTTGGCAGCTGTCCTGTTATAAGGCAACAACAAACAAAACAATTCACGCTCGTGCACGTGAAAGTTATTAGTATTCTTGATGCCTACCTTGGGAAAGGGAAAATTACCGATATCAGAACGTCATACATGACGTAGAGAATATATGCCAACGAAATGGTGTACAGGAACCTATTTACTACCAGCAGCATCTACGAGAGTTTATTGCTGTTGATATACCTGATGTTGAATTTAGTAAAGCAAAGAGACTAAATGAGCTTGACCGTGTTCACTTGAAAAGTGTGAGAGAAGCTGCTGTTCATTATTTGGAAGATGAAGATAAAACGCAAGAATTGAAAACACTTTACAAAGCAGCAGCAATACGACGACGTGCTGAAAAGGCTCGAAAATAAGAGTTCAGTTGATCACTAACAGAAGAAATGAATAGCATAATCCATGTTCAGTTATCCATTTTCATGCATTGGTTCGTTGACGGACGTGCGACAATTACCAGTAACACACCTAATAGAACAGTTTGATAAGAAAGTTAACACAGTGACGGACTCTCTTATCTATCATATCTATCAAACAAGCAATTGTTAAAGGCAAACAATACCACTGTATTACGTCATTGCCAAGATTTCCCACGACCTGTAGCAGTAGGACTTTTGGTACATCACAAAACAGAAGTGCATTATGGTTAATTTGCTTCATAATTATGGGTGTACCGTAGCATACCGCAAGATTCTTAGAATTGAGACGGAACTGGCTGCAGCTGTGATAAAAAAAATGGATGAGAATGATGGTGTTTTCGTACCATCTAGCTTGGTAAGGGGTCGTTTTGTGTATTTCGATCTTGACAATATGATAATGAAGATTCATAGCGATGGCGCCCTCATTGTCTACAGCTGCATTAGGACGGATCTTATGATTTTCTGAATTACTAACTTCAATGGCTGCCTTGAAATGAGCGCAGCCAGTTTTAGTTTCAACCTTACGTAATGTATTATTTTCGGAGCCCTCTTTGTCACAAAAGAAACAATTTTTCGCGTCGTTTTTGTTTTTGGCTGGCACAGCCGAACGTGATGTATGCGCCGAAGTGCTAACAGAGGGAGGATTATTTGCAACTGTACTCTTCTGTTATAACTTTCACGTGCACGAGCGTGAATTGTTTTGTTTGTTGTTGCCTTATAACAGGACAGCTGCCAAATTGTATTGTTTAGGATCAAACTTTCTGCATTGTCATTGTCTAATCGTGTTCTCTTACGGCTACGGGCCAATGCCCAATAAACACATTCTGATTCTGATTTCTTCTCTTCCGAGGATACGACCCGTAATCATAGTCAGGCAACTCAGGAATACAAGTTCGAACGTTCACTAAACTGCCAGGCTTGGGATTACTATCTGTTCATTTTTTTAATTCTTGACAAATTAAACACAATTCATAATTTGTTGTAAGTCTTATAGGTATTGCATATGGTGAGCGTTCTGATTTGGTAAACTCCATACTAGATTCCGACTATGAAATGAGAAAGCAATAAGCCTAATCACACCGTTGTTTGAAGGCCAATTTACTATTGTTGTGAATACCGATACTAATCTGAGTTCTGAACGCTTTACTCTAATACTGGATAAGATTTTGATTACAAGATGATTGTTATGAAAGTTTATCGCAATCTTGCCTCAGAAGATGATGCACGACGTATATGCCGGTGAACAATGTTCAAACGTCGTATTATAAGCGCCGCCCAACGACAAACTGCGGAAGTTACCCTTACTGCCGCTAGCTGCATCAGCATCAGAATTACGTGAAAGCAAACCAAGCAGTACTACATAAAAATACAAACAACGTTTCGAAAATTATCAATTTTGGTCTTCAGGTTAGCAATAAGATTAAAGCATGGCAAAAGCCACTAAGTCAACATATATTAAAAGCATAAAACAGTAATTTAAAACGGTAAAAACCACCATTTTCTCCCCTTGAAAGAACAGAAATGGCAGCCGAAAAGCAACGACCCACCTGCTCGGTTGGGATGCCAAAAAAATGATGCTTAAAAAATGATTAGCCTTGCAACGTGGCATCACACTGAGCAGGTTGGTCGTTGCTTTTCGGCTGCCATTTCTGCCTCTTTTGAGGGGAGAAATTGGTGGTTTTTATCCGTTTTAAATGACTGTTTTATGCTTTTAATATATGTTGACTTAGTGGCTTTTGCCATGCTTTAATTTTATTGCTTACCTGAAGACGAAAATTGATAATTTTCGAAACGTTGTTTGTATTTTTATGTAGTGCTGCTTGGTTTGCCTTCAATCTATTACCGTGCTTTTTACTCCATTGCTCATTCAGCATCAGAATTGCAGCATCCTAGTGAAATGCGTTCGCCTCAGCGTTGATATTTCGGGAACCATTCAACCGATCTTCAATTTCTATAGCTTATGTTAAAGCTAACAGAATTTACTATAATCTAATTCCCATGAATGTATTGCGCCTGTCTGGTTCTTTGGCCGTTATTTCCAACTAAGCATAAAAACTTGAGTAAAAAATCAGGTATTTTTATGTTTGCTAGCCTATACCGTGAAATCCTTTGCATTTTTGGTATTGACTCGTAGGACTTTAACGGTAATGTATCTTAATAGCTTTAAAACGAGCTGTAGAAAAAGTAAATCGGTCAAGTGGTTGCAGAGATATAAGTGTTTATTTAACCAATGTCGGCGGCCATTTTGATGACGTCATATCGCCACTTCCGGTTGCATATGGGGATGACACCATGGTGCAAAAAGAAGCTGGCATTGTGTAGAACAAGATTATCCAACTTATTTGTTTGCTTCATTAAACTGCACACGGGACCCTTTTTTCAGCCCTATGACAATGAACTATATGGATACAATTCAAATGAAACAGAATGTTCTTAGTACTTTTGCACTTTCAGTTTTCTTAACCTTGTCAGTGGACTCGTAATTACAATGCTACCCCTCTAAAATAAATTCTTAGCTATAATCAATTACTTTTAACAACTTAAACAACAGCATTAAGACTGGAACTATGGGTTTTATTACTATAATGTTTTGCTTTTGTGCTTAAATTGATTCAAATATTCTTTAACGAATTTTACCCATTGAAACATCCTTGACAAAGATGTGCCGAGTGTTTGTGGCGTGAATTCATTGTAAGATTGATTAGTCGCTTTTTACCTGAAATGTATTTTAAGTTATCACATGGTATATATGATAAACGGTAAATAAAGAAGCTTACAACGTCATACCTATTTTTAGTTAGGACTTTTGTATTTGTGCTATTGTGTTTTCCTAACTCCTGAATAGTTTAAGGCGATTTGTGTGTTTATTTGACCATATTCTGCATTTATACTATTACAAGTCCCATCCATAAATACCAAAGTATTATCTATTCTCTTTAGAAACTGTATGGGACGAGGCCCAAGCCAAAGATTGCAATATAAATTATCCGGGAAATTCGTGTTCTTTGAACGGTGTGAAATATGAGTGCCACTGCCACGCTTATGGGTTTCGTCAACTCACACTCACATATTGCCAACGTAAGTATAATTTATTTAGTGAACTAACGGTGCATTCATCTTGCATAGGTTTTCAGAGATATTATGTGAGACACACACATTCACGAAACTCTATTACACCCACTGCTAAATTGTAATTGTAGTCTTGTAAGAATTACTACAACATCACGACTGTTTTGGTCTTGCACAAATTGACATGATTACGCATAGGATAACCAACGGCGTCGAGTGAGTTCTGCCAACAATCAACGAGTAGCACAGCCACGAGTTGTTGTTGCCAGAACTCCCGAGACGCCGTTGTTATCCTGTTTATAGCAATCGCATATTGTTCGAGTCGTGGCTGCAACAAACAACAAATCGTGCTGACATTCCATAATAAGGAAGCTCAACAAGACGACTCTGCGTGCAACAATGTTTACACAAAGAAAGCATTGTTATTGCATGTTTGGTGAAGGGTTCTGTGTTCGTGTTTATTGATTGTAACTCGATTCCGAAATGCCCCATCACCGTAACAATCAAGAGATAAAAATAGAGAGCCTTTGTTGGCTAACTGGGTTATTCGTCATCGTGTGATGACGGATGCTTTTAGAGTCTTGAATAGTGATGCGGTAAGACACTAAACGTGTAATTACAGAACTGATAAATAAACATGTAAACAAATAAACCAATAATTAAAAATAATGAAGAATATGACCATGACGGATGCTTCTGTGATGACGATGACTTCAAAATGTTGAGCAATGATGCTGTAAAATAAATGAAAAATATTTAAAAAAAATATGACAGACTGTTCATTCAGCGTGACTAGCATCAGGCTTCTCCGGGAAGCAACTGCCTTCATCGGATAAGGTGAGAACTGTCCACCTAATAAATAAAAAATATTAAGAAATATGACATATGGTTGCGTCAGCATGGTTAGCATTAGGCTTCTCGGCTAGGCAACCTTCATCGATGAGAACTCTCCAGCAAATAAATTAAAAATATTCAAAAATATATTAAAAACTCAAGCCCAATCACAGTAAGACCAGATAAAACAGGAGCTTTCGCCCAGTCTTACTGGGCATCCTCAAATGCTAGTTGAGGATGCAGTTGCGGTGGCAGTTGAGGTTGCCCAGTAAGACTGCGTGAAAGCTCCTGTTTTTATCTGGTTTTACTGTGATTAGGTTTGAGTTTTTAATTTTATAAGTTCGCAGTGAGTGTGGTTATTAAAAAATATAGCAGGTGGTTGTGTCAGTGTGGCTAACATTAGGCTTCTCTGTGAGGCAACCTTCATCAGGTAAAATAAACAAAAATATGACAGAGGCAACCTTCATCGGGTAGAGTGAATGCTATCCACCAAATAATTTGTTTTCTTTTTTATATAATATAGTAAGTTTGTTGCAAACGCAACCAGAATTACAAGGACCTGGTGGTCACTAACTGCCATCCGATGTTAAAACTAAAAATTTTAAATCGCAAAAGTTTAAAAGTTTAAAACGAAGATGATGGCTCGACTGCATAGGGAGGGTAGATGGTATTTGGTTGGGGTCACGAATGCCTTACCACCAAGGTTAGACCTACCAGGGACACAATGGTCCCCGAAGGTATCACCAAACGTGAGGGACATGTGAGGGGAAAAGCAGGGTACCATTGTCGATGTTTCTTAAAATGATAAAATATAATATAATAAAATAAATGTATCGTAGTATAAAGCTTGGCCAAAACCAATTGTCAATATTAGTAAAGATAATGAAAAATTAAAATAATAATAATAATACACAAAGCATTCAAGAAAAAGTTTAAAAAAAACTATATTGGTCGCTCAAGGAACTCATTTACAGGTCCTTAAGGAGCAATCTCCAAAAACCCGTTAGGGTATTTAATATAATATAATTAAGTTTTACCACCGTTAGGCGGTTGGACAACGGATGGGCGCCTTGTAGTTATAGAATCAAATACAATGCTCCTCAACCGTACTTCTACGATATCGCCGTAAGCGGTCGTCTCAGGAAGGGCTGAAGGTCCTCCATATTAAGCATTCTACAAAAACGTTGCACTGTTGACTGTTCCACAGTTTCAGCCCTCAGTGCGTTCCAGATACGAACAATCCGGACTGAATAGAAGTTTAAGCGGCAATTTGTTCGTGCCGCTTGGACAACGAGCTTCCAACCATGGCCACGAGTATTTATTGAACGTGGTGCCAAATCAAAAATGGGAGAAATACAGTGGTAAGTCCTCGCAGGATTTTGTAAGTTAAAATTAGGTCAAACCTAATTCTGCGTAGCTCAAGTAAATCCAAGCCTGTCCCAGTAAGGCGATCGACGTAATTTAAATCGCGAAAACCATGCAATCGCTTCGTGAACTTTCGCTGGACCGACTCTAGAAGGGTAATAACCCCAAGTAGATAAGGGGACCAAACTGGGGTAGCATACTCAAGAAGGGGCCGCACGAACACTTTGAAAGACCAAACCTTTATGCGATTGTTGCCCGAAGTAAAACACCTGTTTACAATTGCTGAACGCTGAAAGGCCAGGGTGCAGAACCTTACGGCAATGAAGTGATGACTTAAGGTTATGGGTAAACCAAATCCCAAGATCACGGACTTCTCCAACTGCTGGCAGGATAGTTTGCTCAAGGAAATAGTCGGGACGAGAGTTTTAAGTACCAACATGAAAAGTAAAACATTTAGGAACCGAGAGTGGTAATTGCCCTGTCTTTGACCAAGTGGCAACATTACAGATTTCGACATCAAGTGCACTGACCTTGATAAATTATAATTTTCCGTTCCAATTTTAATATCGTCAGCAAATTTAAATCCGAAAGTCTGATCGTTACTGAATTTCAGATCATTTAGGTAAATTACAAAAATCAAGGGGCCAAGGACAGATCCCTGAGGAACTCCACAGGGTACAGACACTCTTGAAGACAAAGTATTCTCTATATTTATCTGCTGTGATCGATTTCGTAAAAAAGCTGAGATCCAGTTTGCAAGGTCGCCTGTAATGCCACATTTGGTAGCTTTAAAAAGGAGTTTTAGATGTACAACGGATTCGAAAGCTTTCTTGAAGTCAAAATATATGGTATCTGATAGTACACCCATGTCAACTGCACTTGTCCAGCGGTCGAGGACTGCCAACAACTGGTGTGTTGCAGATCTTTGTGGCATAAAGCCAAATTGGTCTGTATTTACAATAGAATATTTGCCCAGGTATGCCAGTACAACATCGCGAATAATAGACTCCATAATTTTACATGCTACACATGTTAGGGCGATTGGACGATAGTTACACGGGTCAGAAGGTGATCCACGTTTAAAAACTGGGGTGACAAGTGCAGTGCGCCATATTTCCGGGATATTCCCCTGCGTAAAGGATAGTTGAAATAGTTTTGTAAGGGGGTAGTAAATTTCATATTTTAGCTGTTTAAGTAGAAAAGCAGAATGACCATCTGGTCCACGAGAATGGCTTGGTTTAAGTTTATTTATAGCCGCAAGAACTAATGATTCACAGAAAACGACTGAATTGCATGTTTCAGTATGGGGCGTTGGAGTGCTACAGTCCGACAGAGGCGTGTTATCATCTTTAATGACGTTTAAAACAAAAATGCGGCTGAGAGTTTCAGCCTTATCGGAATTTTCCGTCTGAAAAAGGTTTCCAAGTTTAAGTGGAGGGATTGAGCGTGAAATAGACGTCCTCTGACGGTACAATCTAAATAAAGCAGCATGGTTTCCCTCACGGATAGCCTGTACTTCACGTGAACTGTGCCATGATACAATACCATCTGAGTTAAGTTTACGTAGATTATTATATTCAAGCTTGGTTTCTGCACATGGACGTGATTTGAGTCGTTTCCATAACACTAGCTTTCGTCGACGGATTTTAATAAGATGTCTGGGAGGATCCTGCGATTTAGCGTTCCTGGGCTTTGGCTTGTCGGTATGTAGCCTTATGTAAGCCAGTAGGATGTCTTGGAAACAATTCCAAGCCTTGTTTATGTCTGAATGTACCAAAAAAATTAGTTCTTCCCAGTTTACAACAGAGAGTGAGGACTTAAGGTCTTCTAAATTTAATCTACCCAGTTCTTTGAAAAATACCCTTTTTCTTGCATGGTCTGTTTCCATATTTAGGGGATTTAAATGGAAAGAAATAATGCAATGATCACTATTCCCAAATTGGTCTTCGACCTGAAGGCCAAAGACAAGTCGTTCGTCATTACTAAAGACCAGGTCCAAGATATTTTCTCCTCGAGTTGGCGCATCCACAAGTTGGATTAGCCCCAAAGGGGCGATACATTCCAGAAACAAATTGTAGTGTCGATCGCTAGCCCAATTTTGTTTCCAGTCAACAGTGCAAAGGTTAAAATCTCCAAGGAGGATGCATGAATGTATAGGGTTTACAGATTTTACAATAAAATCCTCAAATAAAAGCCTCAATATCAGTGGCTACATTTACAACAGCAACAGGGATTGTTTTCCGATGCAAGATCAAAAGTCCCCAGAAGTGCCAATTTTTAGCAGAATTGGTGTAGTGTTGAATTGGTGTAGTGTTATATTAGTGTTAGGTGTTTATTTTTATTTTGTTGTGTTGTTACCATTTTTCAAATGCAAATAAATTAACGTAAAATGTGTAGGAATTACAAAAAAATATTACTCATAAATTGGTTTGGTTATTTTACTCATAAGCATAAATAAATATTAAAAACAAGCACTAACAAGCATAAAATTTGCTTGTGTCATTGCATTCTAGCTTGATTCTGAAATACCCCTTCAGACAAGAATAAAACTTTTCCTTCGACAATGGCTTTCTAACAATGGTTCATTGTTCGGAATCCACGATGTGATCCATATGTGTGTGGTATAAGCATAGGATAACCAACGGCGTTGAGTAAGTTATGCCAACAATGAACGAGTTGCGCAGCCACGAGTTATTGTTGCCAGAACTCCCGAGACGTCGTTGGTTATCCTGCTTATACCAACCGCATTTTGTTCGAGTCGTGGCTGCAACAAACAACAAATCGTACTGTCGTCCTTTAATTCAGAAGCGTGACAAGACGACTGTGCGTGCAACAATGCGTACACAAAGACAACATTGTTATTGCTTGTTTGTAACTATTGTATTGTACTGATTGTAACTCGATTCCGAAATGCCCCATCACCGTTCTCACTGCGGAAGCTCAACGACGAATAGCCCCTTCAGACAACTTCGGAGAAGGGGCTATTCGGCGTTGAGTTTCCGCAGTATGAACGGTGATGGGGTACTTCGGAATCGAGTAACAATTAAGAAATAAAAGTAGGGAACCTTTGTTGGCGTTGTGCGATGACGGATGCTTTCATGAATCTTGGACCGCGTAATTACAGGACGGAAAGCCAAATGGGCTCCACCAGTGATAAATACTGCCCATTTATTAATTGATTACGTGATGTATTTGAAAGCCCTATATTTAACAATTAAATTAAAAATAAGCAAATTATGACAGACTGTTGTGTCAACATGGCTAGCATTAGTCATCTCTGGGAGGCAACCTTGTTCGGGTAGGGTGAAACCTATATACGAACTAATTTGTTTTAATTTTCAAGTAGAACTGGTTAATGTTTACAATGAGAATTGATGTTGAATGGTTGTAGTGTAGTGTTCTCGTAGGTATTTTATGATTTTATTGAATTATGTAACGTAGCTAACTAGGTATTTCAAATGCAAATAAATTAACGTAAAATTAACAAATAAACATGTATTTGAACGCTCTATATCTACAATAAACTAAAAATAATCAAAATACGACAGACAGTTGTGCACCAGCATTAGGCTTCTCTTGGGAGGCAACCTTCATTGGGTAGAGAGAGAGAGCTATTCACCAACTGATTTGTTTTAGTTTTCAGCATACTTTATTAGCTGATTGTTGGCATTTGGTTCGAGTCGTGGCTACATTGCTGGTTATAATTTGTGGTGTATTTTATGATTTGTGGTGTAATATAGGATTTATGGTGTATTTTTTGAGTTTATGTTACGTTAACGTATTTCAAATCAAATAAAATAACGTAAAATCAGTAGGAATAACAAAGAAATATTACTCATAAATTGGTTAGGTTATATCACTCATAAGTATAAAAAAGTGTTAAAAACAAGCACGAATAATCATAAAATTTGCTTGTGTCATTACATTCTGGCTTGATTCCGAAATACCCCTTCAGAGAACAACCAAACTATTCTTTCGCCAAACTTTCTTTGCTACATTGTTAGGAGAACCCGCTAGCGGGTTCTCAGGGAATCAACTAGTGGGTTCTCAGGAAATCAACTAGTGGGTTCTCTCGACAATGGCTTTGTAACAACGGTTCATCCACGCCGAGAACCATATGCGTGTTTGGAATCCACGCCGAGAACCATAT